>JTDE01008655.1:0-11319 GCA_014338405.1 Paragonimus skrjabini miyazakii | reverse complement strand
CAGAGGACAATATGGGTAGCTGGAGGTTACGAAGCTTTCGGGGCTTGAATCAACTAGTTTTGAACGGAGTAATTGATTCAACACTTCAATTATGTGGGCGGAAATGGTTAAATCAGGGACTTGTACAAACGTAGATCCAACCGTTCAGTCGCTACATGTTCATGAGCCAGGAGTGAGATCAGCAGTGGTTTCCTTCTGACAATAGGAATACAGTCCTCAACTGAGCTGGATCGGTCCGAGAAGTCATCTTCTCGTATCGTTTTGCCAAAAATTGAGATTATTTCACTTAAGTGCTCTTTGATATTAGAGCATCAACCAACTTGTAATTCTGTGTCTAGTATACAACCTGATACGTTTGTTGATTTTTTGTTGTCTTTTAAACCGTATGAAAAACATTCGACAGCATGCACGCACTGCTCAGTTTCCACGAACTGGGTATTATGGCATTACTTGATATGTTCTGTTCAGTTTCTGGTGCACCATTTAAACTGTTATTTGCCATTGCTGGATTTTACTCCAAGGATCACGAAATCCATCACTTGACATTCATATCGCAATGGAGCGTATGTCACCATGATTGATTTGATTAAAACCACACATGATTTTCTTCACACACACTGTAAACAGTATAAACATGAGGGAATAAGACCTAAAAGTGAGTGGGTATTGTGATATCCACTAACTCACATCCATTTAGGCAAATTACGAATATCGTCGAACACTCCTAAACATAACTTTCTGTAAGTGGAACAAACAGCGCGGTCATTTTCTCAGACTTAGTGAAATCTAATGTTATTAGTAATCTAATCTAAGCATTTTAATTAAGAAGGCCAGTCCTATTTTCCTCCTTGAAATTACCTTTCCACAATGACAGTTTTGCGGTCGCTAGGTTTGAGGGGACACCAGATATTTCCTATATAAAGTGTATAACAGATGGTTTGCAGTTTTTTTTGTTCATTGCTTAGTTAATGGCTGCAGTTTCCAGGAGCTTGAATGTATTGTTTACAGAACATTACCCTTGTGCTGCCAACGAAGTGTGTCTGTCGCCATTTAGTTCACCATTCTACTAATTTACGGTTAATCTCGTAGTCAATCCAACCAACTTAGAAGTGGCAACAAGTCAAATTGCATCCTCAGCATGAGTGAATTTACACTGCATCGCCTGACTTTATTGGAATTAAGCATCGAACATGGAACTGTATCCAGGATAAACTGCAAAAGGAAATTACACAGCTTTTTTCCACATCCTGCAAGAAAACAACGGCCCTGTGTAACCTATCAAAAGCCAAAACAAACAAACAAAAGAAGAGTAGGCAACTCAGTTGTAACCAAAAGATTACATCACCTGGATGACTCGTTTACACGTAGTTGGTATTCAATGAAACCGGACCCTAGTTCATGCTCCGCTGTTTACTAGAACATACTGCACAGCCCAATGAAGGGTACTGCGGTACACGAGGTCACATATGTTGCTGCTGGAAGAGTAACCGGAAAGCTTCTACACACACAGTTGTTTTCAAAATCTTCACGTTGTTGCAATGAGCACTGGACACTCGGATTATCAAACACGCCTCAAACAAGCAATATGTGTAGTGGAAGAACGAAACCTTATTTATTTTAACTCTAGTCATCTGTCTGAAAACGAACTCAGAGTAATTGATCTGGAAGCCTTAAATTTATCGCCGCTGGACGCAAGCAGATACATTCTGCGATTTATTGAAGTCTTATCAGTTGGGGTCGTCTTTCTGTGTCCACAAACCGACTTGCATTGGAAGAGAGACTATCCTAGTCAGTAGGCGACGAATCAAACTGGATCGATTAGGTTTGTTATGATATTTTTCTCTGGAAATTCCGTGTGTAGTTTTGCCCTATCCGGTCGTGTTCCAAATTCATTCAATGCATGGTTCCCACATTTGTGTTATATACGTGTGTCTGCAGAGTGTACGAAACGAATGGTGAATAATAAGTTGCAATACGATGTATTTCTGATCGTTTTTCACGCCAACAACTTCCAGCTGCTGTCTACATTTACTTGTTAGGAATATTATAAAAGGTGCCTTTCCATCAGAACAAATACATATCAGCAGTTCGGTGTATTTTCACCAATCCCAAAAGGTCAGTTTTGGACTTGTTAGGCCAATCATGTGCCCGATCCATTCTAATTTTAAAAAAGGTCCGGTTGACTTATTGTTGCGAAAACTATCTTTTCGGCCAGTTGTACAGTATTGACATGAAGTGATTCATATGACCGACTCGTTGGGTTGCGTACAATATCATGTATACATATTTTGGCATGGGTCATTAGTCTTGGTGTCCTGATATTTTGAACATTGACTGCTTCGTGGCCTGACAGCACCTCATACAACCTATAGCGGTTTTACCGCGGCACAAGAAGCAAAATCACATTTTGTGAATACCTATGATTAGCTTATTTATCTATGCAACCATGCAAAACATGATTGTAAGACACCGGGGTGGAGGTAAGTTTCAAGATTAAAAAGCGTGTGCTAAAATGATTCGACTCGGCTAAATGCGACATATATATGAGCTTATCATTTGAAACTAGTCAAAATCACTGAATGAAAGATAGATGCACTAGATGCCAACCGGAATGCATTTGTAATAAGTTTTCCATTTCACTTTTAATGGACTGAATAGATAAGAGTGCAACTTAGAAAATAATTTACTAGATAAACCAAACAATGAGAATTGTGTGCGCACTACTGCATACTCGCGGCGCGCCCCCAATTACTTCCTGCAGAATTTAGAAGTGGTCAGACTGAATCTGATAATTGATGGTTGCAATCGTAAGTTTAATGTTTTCCAACATGCACTAGAGCTTTGATTGCCATTAGTTAAAGCTCATTAGCGATTATTCCCGTCAGTATCGGATCGTGAACTCTGGTATCCGGGTTCACGAGAGAATAATGCTTATGCGCAAATCCACTGAGTTAAAGCCAGATATGGCCAAATCACCGCATAAGAAACGTCAACCAATTGAAAGTTTGAAGTATACTGCAGGACCAATCTTGGTTATTCAGATCTGTGGCAACTAACTATACAAACACAAACTGGTTGAGTGGTCACAATGCAAACCCAGCCCAGGATTGCTAAAATGTATTCAGTGTCTTACCGAACTAATTGTGACAACAATATCCACTCATTTTGAGTAAATGTATGAGAAGATAAACACATCCTTCGCCATTCCAGAATTGAAAATGTGAGTGTGATGTACTTCAAAGTATGCAATCACTTAGGAAGACCAAAAATGAAGACGTCAACACACAATGCCAAAGTTCTTTTGGGTTATCGATTGTTTTGGAGGACCACTTACTTCTAGCTTGAGAACGTTTGCATCCTGCTATTCAAGAATTATTGGCCAACTGATTGCATGAACACCAAACTTATCGGTAAGAAACACCGCTCTCGACTGAGTGTCAGCAAATATCTATCAGCTAACAACAGAGATAAAGTCATGTACTGTAACGACGATTTTCAAGACAAATACAACCGTTCCTCACACTATCCTTTCATTATTTCATCATGAGCTTCGTCAAGGAAACCTCACTACTGTGATTGTATTAGCTCGTAGACAAAAATCTCCAGGGCCGTATATCATACACTGGGCGAAAAAAGGCGTTGTTAGCATTCCTGAAGTAGTACACCACTTTAATGACTATGGACAGAGAAGCTAGACCAAGTATCAAGGACCTGTAAACGTTGTCAATTTTTGGGAGAAAAAAAAAATAGTTTTGACCCCTGCAAGTGGATTCTCAGCCAGCGCCTAATTCTGCAGAATGTGTGATCTAGACTGTCATGGATATGACGATGCTTTATCCCAAAAAGAACCGGAATAATCAAAGCAGTTCGTGAAACTTGTTTGAGAATAGAATCAGAGGCAGTACCACGGCCAGATTTAGTTCATAATGGACAAACCAGTAAGGTTATCTTGGTCACTTATCCACAGTCGATCTAACTTACAAAATCCAGTTGGTTTGGTTGGTGGGAGGAATTGAGATTATCACGCCTGAAACGACAATCAGTTATTGAGAATATTTCCTTATACTCTACACGCAAAACAAGTGCTTCAAAAGGGTTAAGCAAAATGTATGGGTCGTCGTACTGAGTGAAAAGTAACGCCTCTATTATTCAGTATACTCTCCGTCAACGGTAACAGGCTTTCCGTAACGCCGAGAGGTAGCTCAATACCATTTAAACAAACGTAGTTTATCCTGTTTGTTCAGTAAGTCCTCCCTACTCGACATCAAGTTTCCGTCGGAAGAAAAATACTATCCTTTCAAACGGCAATTGAAATCTGGAAACTGATAGGTCAAGGACGCAAGTCTTGTGTATAAGTCGGGTAGGGAACGTCCTAGAATTTATATTCATGAGTGACTGTCTGGCACTTGGCGGATGAGTTTGAACATTGCTGTGAAGTATCATGACAGGGAAACTTGACGTTCTCCTGTGTTTTGTCTTTAGGAGATTGTGTAGCCACTGGAGTGACTCAGCCTATAGGCACTTACTATTGTCATCTTGCACGGCTTACTGCTGTTTAACACTGCACCTTGAAAAACAAGAATTAGCGTACATGATCTTGCCGGCATTGAACAAACTTCAAACTTCCCGTGGCAACGAAGAATAATTACGTTTCCGTTTATTGTGTCACCACTTTGGCTCACTGTCGTAATGCAGAGTCTGTAAATCAAACCCAGTAACGCATTGCCGCTTGAAACGTTTCTGGCGGGATTGCGTCAGCCCGAGATTTTACCCCCAACATTGAAGGCGCTTTGTCCTGTCTAAGGTCTCGACATTCTGAATATCGGAAGCGCGCGTACCGTGAATAGAATCGACTGTTCAGTAATGCTCCGATTCACTGTGGCCGCGTCAACATCCGAAATGGTTGCTATTTTATACACACATACACACTGATAATCTCACTCACAGGACATCACTGACAGTTTCCTCCACATGACTCAGTGGATGTGGCCCATCGAAACAACTTTACTGACTACATAGTTCTGCCAGTACAATCCTTCAAAAATGGAGTTGACTTTGAATTAACCGTTGCGGTCAATTTGTTTTCAGCGAATGGTTTAGTAGTTGTGAGCCATAAGCTGCATTGTGCGATTAATAACCCAGAACTTCCAAGCAAGATGACGTTATGATTTCTGCAAGCGACATTTTGTATGCTAAACTCACCTAAAGGTATTGCGTCAAATCTATGGATGACTGTCAGCTATGCGAAGCCCACTTGCAAGCAATTCGTTCAGGTTTCCACACATTAACTACCGTGAACTGAATTCCATCATGAGCATATAAAACAACGCCACGACAGTGACTTATGGAGAATCCTGACGTTGGTCTAGTATACGGCACCTACATTTTCATTGTCAATCTACCATGGTTTGCTTAAAACTGGTTGCTTACATACAAACTAATGTGTAAGTCGCCTCATATATTAAGCCGAACCGCACGCATCTACTCACGTATCCAACATAAGGCATGGAAAACGAGAACCTCCACGAAGCCACATTTACAGTTCTATGGGGGTCATGCCTATTCTGGCAGTGAGTGTAAATTAGCATTTTGGAATAACTTAAAAGCAACGAGCAATATGATTTATTGGTTACGTTTCGCTCTTGACAAGGAAACCTTCTCAGGCCAGATGAACTAGTCACAAACTTGGTGGTATTTAGGGCAGGTCAGACACAAACATCTGAACGAATCTGAAGGTATTGGTGGTGAGCAATATGATAAATCTGTAGGTTATGAAGCAATCTGTTTGTGATAAATCCGGGTCTCGGCTGGATTTTACAGGTATCGAATCATAGGTCAAGTGTACTTAGACGGGGTCAACAATGGGTCCGAATTCCTAATTACAACAAATCGGGATACTTGAAAACCGAGACGGAAATGAAACCAGTAAAGTCAGTCAGATGAGTTGATCGGAGATCAGACTGCTTTGGAGGAATGTAGCTAAGTAAATCATAATATTAATCCGTTGCAAATGTCAGTAGTTTGATCTATTCAGCACTAGCGGCTAGTAACCAGAAAGTTGGGTCCGGTCAATTTTATCTACAGCACAATTGTCGGTCGTACTTTAGAGGACCTTTGTAACTAAACGCTTTCGTATGGTTCTAACTTCTCGCTTTATTATCTCGATGGTTCCCTGATAAATTTTACAAGAACATAACGAGTGAGTAGCAACTGCGAGAGCCCGATCATGATCCGATATTCTGAATGATCTCGGGTGTGATTTTCTAGAGTTTCCTTAATGCGCTTTTACTCTAGACACAAGTTCCCGTGCCGTCTTTTTAATTTCAGCAGCTTTTCTGTTTTATTCTGTACACATGAATGTTGGATCATTCAACAGACAAGAGACCCTTAAGGTGTGTGGATGTTTTATGCAGTGTCGTCTGACTTACATAAACAATTCTGATACTTACTGCATTTGAGACCCTATGAACAGCCTCTGACGTCTGTTTCCTGAAAAGAATAACAGCGATGCCTGTTTGATCCACATGATGTTTTTGATGATGAGCTGGGTACCTTTGTTAATTACTATTTTAAGAAATTGTTTCTGGTAACCCTTATCAATTAGAGTAACCATTACTCCATTCCTTGCTATACACGGATTCAAGGTTGTCTGAACCTATCAGTTTACCATGCCAACATGATCCCAAATAGGTTTAACACACTTATGGTTACCGACGATAATCATGGGGCTCTAATCTAACGTATGAACCAGAAAATCCAGAAATGGTGATTGGCCTATATCAGATTCCAGTTCCACTGCCTGCATGATCTTAGGAACTATCCCAGCGAGGTATTTTAAAACGGTGTCAACCCAATCTTAAGTTATATTGATGAAGGTGTAGTTTACATTAGAGGTACTAAACGTCTGCTGGGTTTTCACAGTAGCTGAATATCTTCTCTTAAAGTTAGCTCGTCCAAATATTTGCTATAACACGGAATACTGGAGATCCATCGCTCAATCTATGTTCTTGTAAATATAACACCACCTGCAAACAAACCAGCCCACCTCAACAAATATGAATATCCCAGCTACTATCTGATCGGTAATCAACCTTGCTGGTTCTTCCTGAATGGTGTCGAATGATAGTAACTATCTGGCTGTTTTAGACACCGTCTCGTACAGTACGTCAGTCAATGAAGAAATGTCAGTTATCGCGGGGCTTCATAATGATCCAAACAAGTCGATCTAATCTTATGATCATAGTCATGAGCTCTTGTTTTCACGGCCTGGATTTCCCTTAAATGGTTATAAGATTTTTGTCGACTACTCTGCATGTTCATATGCAGTGCCGCCAACCTATCAACAATAGGTCGGATATGTGGTTATATGAAATTACAACCAAGAACAAGGGATGCATGGACTGCCAACAATTCATAAATCCATAGCGACCAGGCTAGTTGATGAGAGCGCAACCTCTAACACAACTGTCTAGGAGTGAATTTTAGACATAATCAAAAGTCGGTCATCAACTGTCTGAAATTTAAGTTGATACAAGCTGAAAACGACTCAATGTAGATAGTGGCTTTAAAATGCAATGGGCTTTATCGTATAGTTCCCTTCAGAAAGTCAGTGTTAAGTTTAGTCTTTGATATACTTAACCAGTAGTGCATATTCCTGTTCTAATCGACTGATGAAGACTAGTCAATATCCTAATGAATAGACAGCGACAGGCTCTTTATCTCCGAGTTCGCTAAATGCAATCAGCGTCACAAGTGAATCTTCACCCTTTGTGTTGTTTGATATTCTGTAATTGATGTGTAACTTGCTCTACTGCAGAAAACGCTTAATGCTGGAATACCAAATGAATCCCAATAACCTTATAATCTCCTGCTCAACGATGTCTCATAAAAACACCGAATGCATACGGAGACTAACACAGTAATACTTTAGCTGGCATGCATAGTTATTTCTACTATAAAATATATGAGGTTGCTGTCGGAAACGTGACTCATTTTTGTGTCTAGGTCATTACGCAATCCATCATGCATCACAACAACAGGAATGTGCATGAATACACTTGTAATCCAACCAGCCCGAGTAACTAAGTGCAAGAATCCCTTTCCAATTGCTACAAACGGACTTTTCCACTTCACTATCTCTATTCATCCTCATTACCAGAAGTCACCACTGTGACCCTGAAGTTATTACCCTTCTTATTTGGTACAACACCAGCTTTAGGACTGTTTGAAAGCATTTCACACAAATTTCTCATGCTCATATCTGACGGGGTTCAAAGCGACTGATGATATTATTGGAAGCAGAACAACCTCGCGACCTGTTTCACCAGTAAACTGGCCGAGATCACCTGTCTCACGATGGGACTGCGTCGTTAGTTGTCACAGTTATGCATCAACATTTCCTCCCGTGTATGTACTCATTTCAGATTAAAACTTATGAACAAGAGCTTGTGCGACCTGCTTTTAAAATTCTTTCAACCCAACGACTAGTTGTATGAGTAGCGTTTGTTTTGGGGATCATGATGTCTTATGGTTGGTATCGGAGCTCTTGATTATCTAGAGACCAAACAGACAGACACAACGGTTCTGACCAGCTCATAGGACACGTTGTAGATAGTGGAATTTGAACCTTGGTTAGCTTAACCGAAGGATAAAATGGTCTCATAGCATGCAATCCCGCGGCTAAACTTGTGACAAAGAAACAGTCATGATGATAATCGGTATAAGTACAATAAATTTTGGCACCCGACAACTACAGCAACAGTAAAAGTGAGTAACATTAGCCTAGAATGCATAAAACCAGCAATTATTTTCATATCGTTTTACAACCGTACATTGACAGCAATGACCTATTCCTGAGTTTGAATGAATCACAATCCGGGTGCGACAGCTAACGATAAGACCAACACTGGACAACATGTTGCGATGACAGTGTCTGATACAACATAACACAGAACCCACAGCACAATTGAATAATTTAGTTAACCTGGTTAAACCTTACGATACTCAGGTTTACAAACTCAAGTCATTCGCGTAATTCAAACCATCAGTACCAATAGTATGACCGGACTACTTGGTGGGCACACTGATGAAGGTTCACCTACTCACCATTTATTAGTCTTCTGGGAGCCTACCAAACGAAGCTGAATTACACGTTGAAAGTGAAGGTAAATTATTTGTTAACCATTCAACTAGACAGGGAGATAATACAAATGTTCTCAACAAATTCGCCACGAGTTGTCTTAATTTTTTTAGACTTGACACTAAGATATTGTTTAGTTCCCATATCATTCCCACGTCCTTCAGAAAATGAGGTTTTCTAACAGGCATGCGACCGAATATTCTTCAAATATCGCAACTTCTGATGCTAATTATTCCTCTCTGTCAACTAAAACCAACTCAGTTATACTTACTGCCATGTGTAAAACAAAAACCTCGGGTAAAGCTCATTCCACTTAGATCTAAGGATGATTTGTCAAACACCAAGGCAACAAACTGAATCTAGCATTCAAATACTGCGGTCAGGCCACACCAGTTAGGTTGATCAGTGCTCAAGATTCACTACTGGTAAAAGTGACACTTCAAAACTTGGTCTAAAAACACTCAGTATTGCACTGTGAAGAGTGCTTTGCGTTGTAGATCAACAGTCGTTTCAGAAGGGCTAACTATGAAACATACAAACCTAATGATTATGGGCTGATCCGTCACCGACGGTAGATTTGGTCAACTGCTTGCTTCCGGGCCTGTAGACAGTAGGGTAGCTTCATGAATAGTGAAGTACATGTGGTACACACGTATAAGCTCTCGAAGGAGAGCAGTGACCATTAACGTTTGGATCGATAGCTCATAATAACAGATGCATAATGTAATAGCACAAACCATGTGGGTAGTTTCCACTTAATTAGGTCCTACCATGTTTGCACCCATTGATGCAGGTACTAAGGTGGACTCCCAGAATCCCAAGGAGAAGATGATTATTTTGGCAATATATATGGCGGTTGGCCTATCGGTGTTCGCTATGTGTTTCAACTTGATGCAAGAAGAAGTGACCATGAAAATGAAGAGATTCGGTCGACGAGTCGGCCTACTGCGACCCAAATCGGAAGAGGGAACGGATGCGGAGTGTCGTACAGTGGAACCAGGTAGCGATCGAAATGAGGCCACGGGGATTCAAATGGAAACAGTACGCATCAATACATCATGATGTTTCCTATCTTGAATGCCGTTCGCTTTTTATAACACTGTTCCTGCAGAAATTTCTATTTTCCATGAAACTATGATGATATGTGATTGTTTCCGGCCAAATGACCATATGCTGTTAGAAAAAATACAACGTCGGTCATTTCAATTTAACTACATTTCTGTGCATTTTTCTGCTCAAAAATATCACCGTCAGAATTTAGGGTCTATCAACAGCCGTTTTAACGCATCTGTACAGGAAGTACCGCAAACGTTGTGGGGAAAAAGGACTTCACTAATAATTGTGAAGTCTTCAATAAAAACATAAGAGCTAATTTTGAAGGCAGTCATTGAAAATCATCTCAATATCCACAATACAAAGAATTAGGTACTGTGAGTGACCAGAAACCAAGCTTTTTCTTTCGTTACAATAATCGGAGCAGTAGTGAAAATTCTTGACGTTACGTTCTGCATTTCAGTTCCAAATAAATCCATTCAGCTAAACATATACGTAAAACTAAATGTCAGTTATATTACCCTTTCAATGAATTCATCTAAATAATCAGAACACAGCTACGTTCATGAAACCCAATGCTGTGCAAATAAGTAAAACAGACCAATCCATCTGAGGACAGTTTTCTTAGGGGGACCATTGCTTCTCCAACAGTGTAGAAAGTAGCTCCATCTCAGTGAACACAAACATGAAGTATTGTTCAAAGCTGGGAAAATTGTCATATCGCAATGCACTCAATAATTCACATTTATATTGAGTTTATAATCTTGCTGACTAGTGAGTATATCTCATTCTGACCTTAGTTGTACAGAGTTCAGCCATATCGGTTTGACTAACTGTAAATAGCTGTAAGATATACAATACAAGTCATGTGATAGCGTAATGTATGTCATATGAATTTGCAGTGATAAGTGATATGTTAGCATACACGACGGTGTGCAATGATCCATCATTTCAGTGGTTAAATTAGACAATCCCATCAAAACTTTGTCACACTGCAAGTCATGTGACTCGGTGTCCTCAAACCGTATCAGCACCGTTTGTGGTAACTAATCACACACTACAGATGTGGGCATTAGTTTCACATAAGTGGACAGACTTATTTGCCAATAATGTTTCTTACACCGTTT
>JTDE01008654.1:2773-12791 GCA_014338405.1 Paragonimus skrjabini miyazakii | reverse complement strand
CCTGGATGGGGCCCTTGTGATCACTCAAACCGCTGGTTAGAGACGCTATCCGAGATGGCGATGTGTCGCAGTCAATGGCGGACCTGTATCCATACCATTTCTAATTCTTCCTGTTAGTCTTCTCTCAATAATTTTCAGCCTCCTCAGTAACGTTTTCTTCTAGGATATTTTACGTCACTGTTGAGGTTAGCGGCGGCCCGAGCCACAGTACCTTTTGGTCAGGCTCATGGCTGTTATGATGATGATGATGATGGAGACCCTTTTCGACAGCATCAAACCACCGTTTTCCCTTTGCAGAAAGTTAACGCCCAGAGTTCAGCTACCATCTGGGTTTGAAAACTCAGCACCGGATTGCAAACCAAATGTTACCAAGATGAGACACCATTCGCTGCTAGATCGATGTTTGATCAAACGTAACATTCAGGAATTACTGCAGGGAAGAAACAGTAGTGTATCTATCATTCACCTTGGAAAGCTGAAGTTCTAGTGACGATAAACGAAAACCGTAGGCGCTGCATGGTTACTGATTGCAGTCAGACATTAAATTGGTACGCAAACGTGGGGACGTATCTTCTATCCCGAGTTGAACTTACTAGAAAAACTGCTAAATATGATATCGAAAGCACTACGGAGTTGAGAAGTTCTTACCATTATATCCACATTAAAGCAAAGGATAAACCCAGCATGGCGGGAACCCGTATCAATTTCATTAAGCTTCTTTAGGGATTACGCACGCACGATTGGCAACGTAACAGTAGAAAGGTTTACTGATATCCTTGCATGTGTAAGTAATGTGACATTCTGTGGGTAGAATCAGTCATAGCATAATACGAACCCGACGAAATTTCTTGAAGGTGCGAAAGCGTACGTCGCCTCCGACTACAGCAAAATAGTCACCGAAGTGCGTCCCATCAACCTTCTCGGGTACCATAAAGCTGGATCTGTAGCGATAACGTGTCACACACCAACTGAATGTGCCTCACGACGTGAATTTCCAACAAAATATCACAGGACGGTTCGAATAGTGTTCACAACAGCCTTTTTGTTTCTGTGACAAAATCTCTGTTAAGTTGCAACAAATTAGTCCCATACCAGAAGGCTGCTGAAGAGTCCTTTTGTAGGTTGGCAGCGGTGACTACCACAGATCGTGATGCGTCTCTGATAGTAGAAACAAGCTTTCGGCATCGCCGTTGCTGCACCACTTATTCAAAAATGACCAACTGTTCTTCCCTAGAGCCCTGCTTCCGAATGAGCGACATCACCCAGTTGTGTAAAGAAGTTTATGTTAATGTCAAAGCTGTCAGAAAGTGAAGGCACTATTCCACTGGGAATCGCTATAAACTGGTATATGATTTGATATCTACCGTCGTTATGTACAACAAACAAGCTAGTAATGTCGAAAATTACATGCTGAAATGTCGTATCAAATTGTCTTGCTTCGTCCTAGGCCTGATAATGATGTTACCGGCGCCTTGTTTCGTGGATTTTGGGCTCCTCTTGATAGCCGTCCAGATTTTAAGGAGCTATATAGTTTATGGTGTTATCCAGGTATTGGTCAGATGACACACTTTGTATGCACGATAAGTTTCCGCTTTCCTTGGAAAAGCTCAAAGCTACAACTAGCCAGTGGGCTGAAATCAAATCGAGCTCATTTCAGCTGTCGTACTATAACCTTATGAAAGCTACGCAACCGTCTGAACATCTAACTAATGATTACAAAGATGTTAACATCGCTTCTCAAAACAAATAATTCCTTACACTTGAAAACCCTCCAACAATCCTTTTCCACGACCAACACAAAGACAATGAAAACATGAGCAGAGATCTTCCTACCATCTGTAGCAACCTATAAACTGGACTATTGTTGAGGAGTACAACCGCTTCTCGTATGCAAAACAAACGTAGCGTCCATCATTGTCTCTACCGACTGCTTTCAATATTTGAAATGTCTTTGTATATCCAGTTCGGTTAAGTTGAAAGACGTTTCGCATCGTAAAGGTGTTGCTATTAGTAAGACTATCGGTAACGACCTTCCGGCGGGTGGTTGAACGCAACCTTGTACAGAGCTACTCGTGTCACCAAAATAAAAAACGAGTGGGAATAAGCGCTTCTTGTTGCAATTCACTCTATTCAACCACCCCGCCCTTAATGAGGTTGCTTTTTGACAATCAGTGGTCATCTTCAGGTACGCCGCTCTTCCATCTGTTAGACGCCACCGGACTCAGTTGCGCTGAAGAACGGAGTTCAAAGTACGATCGACCCCAGTATTAAAGAAGCTGAGTTACTCAAATAAAACCCGCGATACGCTCGTGTTCGTTTACCGGGATGTGTGGAGGAAGATACTGGTTCCATTACTTGCTTACCCTGACAGGTTAAATTAGTTACGATAACGATAAGCTCACAGAATCATTGCAAAACCCCATTACAGTTTGGGTTACCAACAGAAACCAAAACAAAGAAAAATCATGATCGAGAGACTCAGGAGAATCAGCTTTAAAAAAGCTTCGTCACAGTTAGACGGGAACGCGCGAACAGCTACACGGTTACGACTTGAGTCCATTTATGTATGTATACTAAGTCCTGTAGTATCAACATAAATAAAAAGTCATCATAACGACAAAATTCATATCGACAAACACGACATCATAATCATCACAGAAAACAATACATCAGTGGTTCGCACTAAAGCTTAACTGCCACAGAAATTAAGAAGAAGAAAACCAAGCCCTGTGCAGGAAGAGAGGAGGGAAAAGAATGAGAGAAGGGGATCTAACCACTAAAAATAGCTACGTCCACATCAAGACGCCCACATCTTACAAACAAACAACACAGCTGTATTGAAAGTAGAACGTCATCAGCAAGACACCTCACTTACGGCTTTCCCTGCCCTGCGTCATCAAATGCACTCACTCCACAAACAATTCGATAGAACAACAAGCTGTTGCCGTTTGACAACTTTCAAGCAGCACAAGCAATGCTGAACGCCATTTCGCGTCCTGCTAAGCACTTTGGAATGCGCTTTACAGCCTCGAAGTGCAAAATGCTTCTACAAGATTGCTGCGATTACGTAGGTTTAATGTTAGATAATGAAGTCATGGAAGTTGTCGACCGATTTGTATATCTGGGAAGCTGCTGGTTGGGTGGCAGTTAAGCATCAGTGTGAACCACTGATGTATTGCTGTCTGTAATGATGATGATGATGATGATGATGATGATGATGGTGATAATAATGATGATGATGATGATGATCAGCGGCAGCGGCGGAGGTGTAGGGAATGAAACAGAGGCGCGTATCTTCAAGACTAGGGTGGTATTCGCTAATCTGAGGCACCTATGGCGACAGAGAGGTATATCTCTAAAACTTGAGGGGTGCGTATATCGGACAACAGTGAGGGCTGTATTACTTTACGGCAGCGAAATCTGGCCCCTCAGGGTAGAAGACATGAACCGTTTGATCACCGATGTCTGCGTTCAATCGCTCGTATCGGATGGCACCAACGAGTGAGCAATGAGGAGGTTAGAAAACGGGTGTTTGGTAGCGATTGTCAAACGAGTTCTTTCGTTCAGTCCTTACACCTGCACAGACTTAGATGGTTAGGTCATGTACTAAGGATGTCAGCTAGTCGTCTGCTGCACCGAGCACTGTTTGCCGACGCTGCGGTCGATTGGCACAAGGTGCGAGGTAGACAGGTGATGACCTGGCGTAGAGAAATGAAATCCTTCACGAAGGGGTTG
This sequence comes from Paragonimus skrjabini miyazakii, assembly GCA_014338405.1. Lineage (NCBI taxonomy): Eukaryota > Metazoa > Platyhelminthes > Trematoda > Plagiorchiida > Troglotrematidae > Paragonimus > Paragonimus skrjabini miyazakii. The sequence continues at coordinate 9,056 of JTDE01008654.1, read as the reverse complement.
GCTACTGTAGATCGGGTTCGTCTTCCGGGCTGGAGCCCTCGCGACTCACAGAGTCGATGGTTTGAGACGTTAGGTGAGACGATGGCTAACCGAGCTCATTGGTGTAAATGTTGTTGTTGTTATTTAATCGAAATGTTTGTGGAGTGAGTGCATTTGATGATGCGGGGCAATGAAAGCCGTAAGGGAGCTTTGCTAATGACGCTTTACTTTCAATTACAGCTGTGTTGTGTGTTTGCAAGGTGTAGGCGTCTTGATGTTGTATGTTTGAATGTGGACGTAGCTATTTTTAGTGGTTAGGACCCCTTTCCTTTTTTTTCTTCCCTCTTCCTATACAAGGTTGCTTCTTCTTCTGCTTCGTGGTTGTGTGGCAGTTAAGCATTAGTGCGAACCACTGATGTATTGCTGTCTGTGTGATGATGATGATGACCACATCGGAACTTTATCTGTTCTTCTCTCACCTGGATCTCTGTATTTCAAAGGTCAACGGACTGAGACCCCTAGGTGTCCTGGGAGCAATAGAAACAAGGTTAATATGTCCACGGTTGTTATGAGGTTTTGCCACAACTTTCAAAAATGGGTCTGACTGTGGATAATTACTAATCAAAAGACAACTCTCCAGTCTCCCATGTGAAACGAAATGTGATTAGCCAAACGGAAAGCTCTCACCACTACATTCGAACAGAGTTACAAGAAAGGGCCCGAACCTGTGATTTTTTGTTCTAATAGGTAAAACTCCAAGGCCAATTTTCAACGAAGGGTAATCAGAAATGTCATAAATAGCCATAAGGTCTTCCTCATCCACAGATGGATGAGTTGGTCCAGGCCAATTCATTGGGCTGTTTCTAAGAGTGCTCGCGCTGAGCGGAAACTTCGTGAACCATCTTTTCCACGTCAATATCCTATCAATGGTAAGTGCGACCGCGCATCAGGAAAAACAACACAAGATTATTACCTAGTAAAAATGCTTTTCCCATTACCACAGCCTGCTCCACCAGAGAAACTACAAAGGGGGACACGCACAATGACACGACTCAAGTCGAAGTGGTTAACCTCAAATGGACGACGATCTTTAATGAAGAGGTGCCACCGGTAACTGACTGTGGTATGGTTAACTTGTGTCCACGGTTGGGTTGCACGCGGACGACCTCACCATATACTAAGCCACGTGAGTTTGATACTGGCCATGTCACAACAGGAACGGTCATAGTAACAGAAGCCTGAACTCGCAACCGCCTGATTAGTAAGTAGCGTCGATACTACTGGCCTACATCGAACTACCAGTAGTTCTCCGCAGATCCTAACCCAAGCAAAAGAATGACAACGAAAAGCAGGTAGTGTTTGCAAAGGTGTTCCTCACACCTCTGTAGTTAAGCGGTGCCAAATGTTTGGACCTTTTCAAGTCGAAGGAACTATTGCGGTAAAAACGTGGCAAAAGCTAATCGACTGAATTTAGTGGATTCTGTCTACATACTCCGACGTCGTATGAAATTCCACGCATTACCATAGGTTCGGCCTCGCTGTCTGTGGTATCAACGAAATATAGCAAATTAAACAGATGTTTAATACGGAGCACCTACCTAGACTCTGATCAAGCGATTGTTTGCGTCCAGCCTACAATACTTTTTGAAAGACTCCGCGGTATCGCGGGTAGCCTCCGGACGTGGTGAAACTGAGTGAATCAGAAAGGCTGATACAATACCTAACGGCGCTGGCATTTTGGATTGCAAGTCTATCGTTTAAAAATGTGAAAGCGTACTAGACGGACACTCGCATCGAGATGTATAATGCGAATACTAGTTCATGTGATAGCACCGATCGTTCGGCGTCCAAGCACTGAATCGCAGGCAGTTCTGTTGGACCTCTGGACACTCGCTGAAGAACCCCGGTTGGACGCGAGTATAACTTCGTTCGCAAAACAACTAAATCGAAACTCACGAGACGATTTTGAAGGTTGAGCAACCCGGAAACCAGCACAAACAATGGAAGTAGAGCCAGCTGTCACATCTAGATATTCACGAAGGTCAATTCACCTGAACCGTTGGCAGTGTGAAAAAAATGTGTAGGCGAGAGACTCTGCGAAGTTAACCGTGAACCTACCTACAATCAACAACAGCGAATGTAACGCCGGTCGGAGCAGTCTCACCAACCGTTCAACGGGTCACTTACACTGTTAACTATAGATTAAGGCCTTGCGAACTCTCACAGGCTGGTGGACGCTTCGTTCCCAAGTGAAGCCGAAGAGTTGCGAGATCGGATCTGTAAAACATCGCGATGCAACCAGCTCAGACGGAATCTTGCAGATCTCTAAGGGTAGGGACCCACTTTAATAGGGAAGCTAATTGTTTTGATAGAAAGCTGAAGTGAAGAAATAATCCCCGCTGGCCGGAATTCTACCACGACAGTTTCCACCTTCGACAGTAATCTTCACGCTGTGCACAACTACACATAGAGTTGTGATTCCGATCTCACGGAACGCACTGACAGCCGTAATTATTTAGAGATTGGCTCCAACATTTAAAAAACAAATAAGTGAAGGGCAGCCCGGATTCCGCCTGACCGCAGTTATATTAAAAAGATTTTTACACTGCCAATTGCTAGAACATAGCCGTGCCTAAAGACGACCGACACGCCTTTTTGGACATCCGAAAAACGTTTAATTCATTTGAGAGAGTAGCACACTAAGATTATCGTACAGAAAAAGCATATCTTGGAAGTACACCCGCAGGTTCGAACTGCTTTACCGTCAGATCCCAGTCAGGTGGCAGACAGTGAACTAACATCGTACTCTAGCGTCCAGTCGCCCGATTCTTTTCCTCTTGGTCAGCGTAGTTGCTCACATCATCCAGGAGAGCGCCCAGCTGGACTCTCAACAAAGAGGCGTAGCACCGAACCCCGATGGCCAACCTTGCGAATTGGAGTCCTCCCGACGATACCACCTAGTTCATAATATCACAGATAGCGCGAGACGTTTCCGACAGACTACCGCCAGGAAAGTCACCAGTTCATCGAAAACATTGTGACAAGACTAACAAAGTTCACTTGTGAGTGACCTTCACCTTTGCCACGGTCATGCACTGCTCCGGTCTTCACGATCGACCTGAGCCCTCGTGACAACTGTTGCTGTCATCCCGACTACGTACCTAGACTGTACTGTCTAGACTTGTCTGGTCCACTCCCTTTAACCTTGCTTGTTGCTAGTCACAAACCCTATAAATAGGAACGGGTTTGTGAACATGTGGTTTTCGGGCTGAGCGACATAAAATAGCTCTGTTTGAAGGTCAGTCTTTTTCCTGTGTTCATGCGGCAACCTCGGGTGGATAGGTTAGGTGGGAAGAAACTAACTGACCGCGTATACTCCGTACTTCGTTGTTCATTACTGTTATCCGTCGTGCTATTATTCGCCGTTTCAATGACCAGTATTCCGTTTCCGTTCACGCGCACGTGGGTCGTAGATCCAGTCACATCAACTATCGATAACAGTTAGTCGGTTGAGCACTACTACAAGATTAGTAGAGGCCTATGGCGTCGTCCAGCCCCACCATTCACTACTTTTTATCACTTATGGCGTCGGCGTGATGTCTGTTTTTCACCGCAGGACAAAGCGTACAAACCTCCAGTACATGCACGGTTGGTTGTGCGAATGATTCACGAGCTCACCGGTGTCTTCACAGCATTTCACGTGTGGCAAGAACATCGCATAAACAACGACGTTGTCACCAGCGTATTTCCCGGCGGATCCAACAACACAAGTATACTGAGTCCGATATGCAGGTTTCCGTAGGTCGGACTCAATTTGTGATTGTCAACCCATTACTCGCTGGGCTGTGCGCCTCTTGCATGACCTGCGTTAGGTTGGAGGAAAGGGTCAGGTGATCAATGTATGACGCGGGTCCTGACCTCCTCTCTTGCCTTGACTTGGTGGTCAGGCTTGTGCGCTGTTCTGATTCGACGGACCATACTGACTTCGGTCCTTGCAGGTTCGACCGTGCCAAATGGACCAAAGGAGAGCAGCTAGACAAAAGACAGATGCGCTTGTCGTGGATGATGCCAGCGTGTTGTGTTTTGGTTCCGCCTGATGTTTGTTCCTGCCGGGTCTGGTTTTGTGTATGCATGTGACATGTTTGCCTCTAAAACAGTAGGATATTGACGTGGAAAAGATGGTTCACGAAGTTTCCGCTCAGCGCGAGCACTCTTAGAAACAGCCCAATGAATTGGCCTGGACCAACTCATCCATCTGTGGATGAGGAAGACCTTATGGCTATTTATGACATTTCTGATTACCCTTCGTTGAAAATTGGCCTTGGAGTTTTACCTATTAGAACAAAAAATCACAGGTTCGGGCCCTTTCTTGTAACTCTGTTCGAATGTAGTGGTGAGAGCTTTCCGTTTGGCTAATCACATTTCGTTTCACATGGGAGACTGGAGAGTTGTCTTTTGATTAGTAATTATCCACAGTCAGACCCATTTTTGAAAGTTGTGGCAAAACCTCATAACAACCGTGGACATATTAACCTTGTTTCTATTGCTCCCAGGACACCTAGGGGTCTCAGTCCGTTGACCTTTGAAATACAGAGATCCAGGTGAGAGAAGAACAGATAAAGTTCCGATGTGGTCATCATCATCATCACACAGACAGCAATACATCAGTGGTTCGCACTAATGCTTAACTGCCACACAACCACGAAGCAGAAGAAGAAGCAACCTTGTATAGGAAGAGGGAAGAAAAAAAAGGAAAGGGGTCCTAACCACTAAAAATAGCTACGTCCACATTCAAATATACAACATCAAGACGCCTACACCTTGCAAACACACAACACAGCTGTAATTGAAAGTAAAGCGTCATTAGCAAAGCTCCCTTACGGCTTTCATTGCCCCGCATCATCAAATGCACTCACTCCACAAACATTTCGATTAAATAACAACAACAACATTTACACCAATGAGCTCGGTTAGCCATCGTCTCACCTAACGTCTCAAACCATCGACTCTGTGAGTCGCGAGGGCTCCAGCCCGGAAGACGAACCCGATCTACAGTAGCCAACCCCTTCGTGAAGGATTTCATTTCTCTACGCCAGGTCATCACCTGTCTACCTCGCACCTTGTGCCAATCGACCGCAGCGTCGGCAAACAGTGCTCGGTGCAGCAGACGACTAGCTGACATCCTTAGTACATGACCTAACCATCTAAGTCTGTGCAGGTGTAAGGACTGAACGAAAGAACTCGTTTGACAATCGCTACCAAACACCCGTTTTCTAACCTCCTCATTGCTCACTCGTTGGTGCCATCCGATACGAGCGATTGAACGCAGACATCGGTGATCAAACGGTTCATGTCTTCTACCCTGAGGGGCCAGATTTCGCTGCCGTAAAGTAATACAGCCCTCACTGTTGTCTGATATACGCGCCCCTTAAGTTTTAGGGATATACCTCTCTGTCGCCATAGGTGCCTCAGATTAGCGAATACCACCCTAGTCTTGAAGATACGCGCCTCTGTTTCATTCCCTACACCTCCGCCGCTGCCGCTGATCATCATCATCATCATCATTATTATCACCATCATCATCATCATCATCATCATCATCATCATTACAGACAGCAATACATCAGTGGTTCACACTGATGCTTAACTGCCACCCAACCAGCAGCTTCCCAGATATACAAATCGGTCGACAACTTCCATGACTTCATTATCTAACATTAAACCTACGTAATCGCAGCAATCTTGTAGAAGCATTTTGCACTTCGAGGCTGTAAAGCGCATTCCAAAGTGCTTAGCAGGACGCGAAATGGCGTTCAGTGTTGCTTGTGCTGCTTGAAAGTTGTCAAATGGCAACACCTTGTCGTCAACATAATCAAGATCAGTCAGCCTTCCACCAGGTAGGAGGTCCACACCAGCATCATTTGAGTACCGCAGACAGTCGTCCATTATTTCGTCTATGACGAAATTGAACAGAAACGGTGGAAAGGAACAGCCTTGACGAACGCCGCTCCTGGTGCTGAAACTGTCAGACATTGTAAACCCTAACTTGAGCTTTAAAGTAGGAGTACGGAGTACGTGACCCGAACATCGCAAGCTGTGTACCGTGATCAGTTGACCAATTGATCGCGCATCCCAAGCGTTCCGGAATACGCGCCGGCGAACTGCCATATTGCTCACGCGAACAGTCCACTTAATATGGGTCAATCGGCGGAGACAACCATGGTCAAACACAGCAGGCCTGTTGATATTTTCCTTGTAAACAGGCCACGTTTCCGAATCATAAAGCAAAATGGAATGCACATAG
>JTDE01008652.1:0-11432 GCA_014338405.1 Paragonimus skrjabini miyazakii | reverse complement strand
TTCGCTGCGTGCAATTAGTTGCACGACTGAAGAAAGTGGCACTGAGTTCGTATCAGGCCTCCTATTGCAGGCATACAAAGAATCATGCGTACAGAACAAACAAGCAGGAAAAACACGGTTGCAGCCGGGATCCTTAGAGAAGCCACACGATCGCTGGTCACTACACAAAGATTCTGCCATTAAGAAAAGGGGTAATCCATCGAAAAATCTCCCATGTCATAAGCTTTCAGTTAGTAGCTGAGGGGGTATGTTGCTCACGGTCGAAAGCAATGGTAATATTGAGAGGATATTTGGGGTGAGACCATCGCCGTTGACCCCCCCCCCCCCCCCTCAGGTTATTAATGAAGATATGCATATGTGTTACATATGACCGGCTAGGAAGGAAGCCAGGCTGGAAAGATTATCCCTAAGTATCGAAAAGCGGTGAGTCTCAACAAACGCTCCATTGCCAGTGAGGCCGATAGCTTACAGATGACTGCCGATCGCCTGCCTTGAAGATAGGCGTGACAGTGGCTTCCTTCCGTCTACGGTAAAAATACTAGTCTGGGGTGTTTTGTTTGAACAGCTTATGAAATAGTTCTACCATTTCATTAAGAATCCTTAGGTAAACATTGCCTGCGCCCGTTATACTATATGAATTAACCTTTTTAGTGCACGACGCACTAAGTCGTTTTCCCCAGGTACGAGTTTGCCAAACGCGAAATAGAAAAAGGCCGTTGAGAAGAGAGATCGGATATTTATTACTCGAAATATACAAAGGGTCTCTTTTAGCGCTAGAAATACCACCGACACGTAAATTAGCTAGAGAGGCTTGAGACCGGCCCTCGATGAGCGAGTAAACCGGAAGAGTTGTGACACACGTGTGCGTTCAGGTTCGCGCCGCAGTCACATGGCATGCAGACAAATAAACGGACAAAATCCATCATGCGAACTTTCTTAATAGCCTAAGTACAATATGCAGGTATGAGTTTTGGAACTATTTTGCACATCATACCACAGGCAGGCCTGTGAAATCTCCAGGTCTCTACACCTTGAATAAGAGATCTTAGACGTCTAGTACACGTAAGTCAGCACTAAACAATGGTTGCCGAAGCTTCCAAAGTAGTGCAGAGTACCACATCGGCGGTACCACATTGTAGACCATCGAATAGTACTCCCTGCATAACGCCATAACAACCAGGTTGCCGGAAGTCTCCTTTTTGGGAGAGAACGGACTGAGGGTTTATTTTTTCCTAGTCGGTCCATACGTTTAAGTAGAACATTTTTTTACGCCAGCCTTCGGTGGGACCTTTTCCAAGTAATGGTTTGGCGATCGCTGTTTTTTTTATTAGTGGAAACTATGTCAAGCGTCTGTGAGCAACTTCTTAGTTTGGTTGTATGAGAAGAGAGATAGTAGGGCGAGAGGAACAGCTTGGAAAGGGGGTGTAACAACCGAAAGGGATAGGGAGGTGTATGGCAGATTTACAGTGATAACCTTCCTATGCCCGATAACTTTAAGAGATCTGTCGGGATATAGCGAGCGTTTCACCACTTCTTGTGTGTAGATGAGCATCCATACGGGCTGCTTCTGATACGCGTTATTGGCGCCTTTTGGACCATGTTCTTATTTAGAGGTCTAGAAGAATGATCGTTTTTGACCCACGAACATACGTACAGTTCATTGCATGAGGGTAAATTTTAATCTGATAAAACTTGAGCCCATCCGAAGAACATGCTGGGGGTGTTGGACTTGGGTGTGCTTTTTGAAGCTCAGTAATGAAACCCAGCTGGCTGTTCTGATTACAGACTTTTGGGAAAGAAGTATTCTGTAACTAGGCTCTTGAGATTTGCAGTTTTAGCTTCTTTGTTACGGTCATTTCCGCCCCACCAGTATAGTTTTGTGGATGGTGGGCTACGATAAAAGCCACAGTGAATGCGCCCTGTTGGAGTCAATCGCTTCTGAGGAGATATCAAGGAGGTTGGAGATGAGCTGAAACGTTTTTTCTTATTTAAAACCCAGATAAGGATTATTGCACCTTGTGAATATCCTGGAGTTCATACTACAACTTGAAAGCGAGTGTAGCTACTTGTCGCATAGTTTACTGCTAGCTAATGTGGCGCACATTGTCGCTCGGACTAACTTATTAATGGCTGCGTCTTTTAGGTGTATAAGTGAGATCTCCCGTTTTTGCTTTATAGCTGAGCGAATTTTACTTCCATTACTAACCCAGCAGTCACGTCAAAACGTCTTCAAGCCCACAGAACCCTAGATAATAAATATGCGGTTATGCAAGACGTACCTCGTGGGGCCTTGTTCTGCCCATGGATAGCTCTAGTGTCACGTCGTTTGAAGAAAAAGGCCACATCACAGTTCCATCCTCGAAGTGGAATGGAATGATTCTACTACACATAAGCGCAAAACTGGGGAAATCAAAAAGTCGTTTGAGTCTCGCCAAAACATCTGTAGTCCTTTGCATATGCGCTCAAGTTGACAGAGGTTGATAGATAATGAGAAACAGAAATCCTTTTCCTCGACATCTGTCTGAAGAAGAGAGTCATTCAAGTATTGAATGTAAATGACCTTACGCTTTCTGGTGTTAAACAGGACATTGAGGTCATTATTGAATAAAATAGGCGTTAGATGTGCCCAGTGACCGCCAGATTTTAATTTCACCAGCCCACAACAACAGCCGAAGTGGGCTCGAGAGAAACAGGTCACTGATGAGGATATCGAATAAAGACGGACCTATAATCGAATCCTGATTTCACCCTCTTGACAACTGGCAGACCCACAGTTAATGCGTACATTGCGTTGAGTGAACTGATTCGCCTTCTGCTATGTTAGCTGCAGTATGTTAGCGTGTACTCACTGATTTTTCGGTTTGCTACGGGGAGGAGTGTTATGCTGATGTGATTTTCTTGTTTTTGGGTGCTCCGGTATTTGTCTGTAGTTCTAAACATTCTGACTCTAGTAAGTTGGCGGACTGTCTCTCATTCTGCTCAGTTATGCAAACCTCCGAGGCAATTAGTTGGTGTGAAGTGTAACTGGTTGACTATGGCAACCACCATCTGTCGAGCATCCTGGGAGTGTACACTGGTTTGATGTACAAAAAATGAGGAGAACAAATACAACTCATAGGTTAATGACAAGAGGGGGCGTTAATCATAAGGAACTAATATATTGTATGAGTTATTTACCGACGCTGCAGCATGGTTGATTGTCTCCATTTTTACTTGACTCGTCAAAGGAACTACGTGCTCAAAAACTGGATAATTTTCAACAAGGGCCTTCTGGTCTTCAGACCCTGAGATACGGGGATACGAGCGGTGGGCTTAGTTGCGATAGAGTTGAGAAAAGCAGTAATACTGTTAAACACGTACGGGGAGCACTGTGTTACAATCCAAATTCAAGACTAGCCAAAAAAGGCCATCGTGCTGCCAGTCATTCGTGTGACCGTGTTAATCCACACTACACGAACGTGAACGACAAAATTGCCCGATGCTTTTAAGGCGGGCGCGTGGTATGATCAGTTTAAATCGGCAGGTTGGGAGAGTTCCTTACTGTGACTGGTTGCTGCTGATATGTTACAGATTACGGTGCGATCATCCCTTGAGCGTCTGTGTTCTATTGGGTACATATTCAATGTTGTTTCGCGTGCTTGTATGAACCGGCGTTTATGTCCTCCATTTTCTTGGTACCTCGTTGCTGAAAGGTATCAGGCAAGATTACAGCTTTTTATAAGTATAAAACTCATGCTTGGATATTGTCTCCCTCCCCCACTGGTCTTACTAGCTCGCCACTAATTCAGGTCTGTTGTTCTGAATTGAACTATCATTTTTGACCCCAACTATTCAAGAAGGCGGATGAATCAAACTGCTTTGGATTCTATTAAACAGCGTGTAGGGAGCTTTGACGTGGGTGTGCACCGAGTCACTATTCCAAAGTGTACTCAGATCAGAGTCAGGGGTAATGCAATACACTTGGAGACCAGGTGTATATTCTTCGTAAAACACATATGGCTTCGTATGATGTTGAATGACAGTGATACGTAAATTACGCTGAGCTGGTTACAGTACCAACCACCGAGCGTGAGCTCAAGCCGGACGTTCGAGTTGCCGCCTTATTGGCGCGAATGAGCGAACACGTGATCATAGCCAAGTGCATCAAGCGAATGACAAAAGATCATGTTTAATGATCTGTGTACGACGTGAACAAATTTTTTTGGAATTATTTCACATGTCCTACGTCAGATGGACCATGAGTATCTTCATGTCATGTCAAGACAAATTTGGGAAATTTCTGAGTCGCAGAAGACCTATTGCAGGTGCAATATTGTCGGCATCACAGGGGGTACTTTGGGTTGTAGTAGAAAAATTGGCACGTAGCCGCCATATTTTTAGACCTCAAGTTAGCTTGTTGTTGCTGACTTCGGGTCTAACTCACGCTGATGAGTCCTGGTTGCCGCTGCGGCCTTTATGTAGGCTCTGACGGCTTGACAAAACCTGGTCCACATGTGAGCTGGTATGCCACACGACAGCCAACTGTTTATCGTTAGTCAGATTCTCCTTAAAGGAAAGATTTGACCGTTTTGTTTTATATCAATGTAACTTAACCATGCATGTATTAGTAATCGTTGAGCATCAGTATAGTACTCATTATCTCCTCTCATCATATCTTCTTATTCGTGGAAACGGCAATTATTTATCACCCAGCCGTGTGTCGTATTATTCCACATTGCCAGATTTGAACCCGTGGTCATTAATTTACTTATCGGTCTTTTCACCATCAAGTTTCTTTTGGATGTCTTTCAAAAACTTTTAATTTAGTTGCACTGTTAAAGAATTGCCTGTATTTATTCATCTTTCATACAACGTTCGTATGGTTGAGGTTTTCAAATAAATTACTTAGAATTAAATTCGATAGAATGTTCGACATGTGCGGACGTTTTTCGTTGTTGCCGATACTCTTACTAAACCGTAGATTCCGTTTGAGAATGTAGCTGTATGTCTGTTGGCTGGATATATCCTAGTTCACCATCTGTGCATAAAAACCGTAAACCCTTGGTTAAGTCTTCGTGGTCACAACTACATCTCGCAAAAGGTTACTGATTTGAGTGTTAGACTGGGACGAGCTTCTTCACTCGAATTTATGTAACACAAGTAGTAGGCTTTTTAAAGTCTAGTTGTTTTTGCCCGTTACTGTTCTGTTTGTCTGATTCGTTTACTTGTTAAACCTTATTTAATACGTAAGTGCACTAAGTTAACGCTTACCAGGTCTAGACAACGAATACCGAACACAAAATAACAATACGAATAATTGAAAAAGACCGAACATATACTGTACGATAATTACAGTAGGTCCCAACCAGTGCTAAACGACACTGATGTGCAAAGACAGCTAGGGAGGTTAAGGACCCAACCGTTGAGCACGCGAGCAAGCCGGAAGTGCGTGTGGCGCCATTGGTGCGCACAGGCCGACAAACATGCAAACAAATAAATGTGATCGCGCACAGCAAACAGACGGCAGACAAAGATCCTTACGATCCTATGTACAATGTGAACTAGGATGTTAGGGAGAGTTTTACACATCGTACAGCAGACAGACCTGGGTTATCCTCAAGTCACTGCACAGTCCCCCTTCAGAAGGGTACTGCGAACGCAACCCTTCGATCTGCGTGAGGATAAACAGTGGCCAGCCACCCTTGGCCTCGTCTAGTTCATACTGCACCAGTTTGTGGTTGGGGCTGCAAATCCCAGACGCCGCAGGTGGAGGAGTACTAATGCCAACAGTTCCTAACGAACTCCTACTCGAGTGTTCTCTCCTACACTGTCGAAACGAATGGAGGAAATAGAAAGTTCGCGCGTTGAGGTCCTGGGGTGAACACGCAGGTTGCCTGACGGTGCTCGAAGTTCAAATTTCGATTGACCCAGGACGTGAGCGCGTAACCAGAAACGAAAATATTTTTTTAAAAAAAGACAAGTTTGAGCACACATGTAAATGGCGAGCTTAACTGACGAATGTAGATAACGGCGCTATGAATCAGAGCCTTTTTGGTATTTCCAAAAGCTGTGGGTTTTGTTATTCCGTTTGTGATTTTTCAACTTTTTAAATGCTGAGACAGAACGAGACATAAGAAATGCTAGTCCTCTATAAGACGTTTAAGTCAGTGAACCTTAGTACCCGAGCGCGTTGCTGTGGATACTGGCTTCGTCGGCGAAGTTGTAGCATCTGCTGATGACGATGCGCTTGGGCGAGGCTGTTCAGAAGCAGTTACCATCTCGGCCACGGGATGCGGAGGAGCATTAAAGAATTCCTCACTCCTTTCAAAGTTAGGAGGCTTCAGTCGGTCAATACAAACCATGTCCCGAATACCCTGTCGCTCGAGTACATAGAAACGGACTTTCTGTTGACGTACCTTGAAGGGACTTTCGTAAGGTCGCTCGAGCGGGCATCGTGAAACATCCACGCGAACAAACATGTGCGTGCAATCGTGCAGGTCTTTGGGAGCAATTACTTTGTAGCTTTGTTCTTGTGTGTCCTTGACACGGAGGCGGTGCATATGCGAAACGAGCTGCTTAGCGTAGGAAGCATCACATCGAAGTGCGTCTGTGGCGGACGAGAAGTAATCGCCAGAAAGACGCAGTGGTTAGCTCTAAAGGAGTTCGACGCTGGAAACGTGAAAGTCGACTTTGAGGGCCGCGCGGATACCGAGCTAAACCACTGGCGGGGCTTCTGTCCAATGAATTACTTCGACGGCGACGAGCGCGTTCGACCGTGCCGTTTGCAGCCAGGTTGTACGTTATAGACGTGTACAGTGGTATCCACGCGCGTCCAGCGTTTCCGCAAAGAAACCGCTTCCGAATTGGAGGCCACGGTCTGTCTTAACCGTGGCCGGGCAGTCGTGAGATGCTACCCAACGCTCAACGAATGAGTGCGTTGCGGCCTCCGAGAGAACGTCCGGTTTACGGACGACCTCTGGTCATCACGTGGAACGGTCTGCTGTCGTTAGATATAGGTCATGTCATTGGAGGGTGGCACAGGACCTACAATATCGATGTGGAGATGCGCGAGTCGGGATGTGACCGAGGGGTATCGGCGAATCTTGGCTTGTTGGTAAGCCAAGCAAGATCGTACCCAGGCGCGAAGATCCTTTTGTATACCGGGCCCGACATAACTATCGGAAACGGTTTTTTTCGTGGCCTGGATATCAGGATGGACGACGTTATGCAACGTGTCGAGCACGCGACGTCGTAAGGTTGAAGGCACTACTACTACTGCACAAAATCGTTCCATGTGCTGTCAGTAACGGCAGGTCCGCGAGGCACAATGACAATTGCTGGCAAAACGCACGGAAATCATTCTCCGTACGTTATACGTCGGCCATACGTGCTAAGTCGATGATGTTATGGCCAACAAGTGCTGACAGAGCATCAGCTGCACCGTTGTCACTGCCAGAGGTGTATCGTATGTCTGTCAAAAAATGCGAGATGAAATCCAGGTGGCGCACTTTGCGAGGTGATTGGCGCTCGGAACGGTTACGGAAGGCATACATCAACGGTTTGTGACCAGTGAAAATCCCAAATTGGCGACTTTTGAGGGCACGTCTGCAGTAACGAACGGCCGAGTAGGTACCTAGTAACTCACCACCGAACATACTATACCTGGTTTCTACAGCCAGTCTGAAGAAAAATGAAAGTGGTCTCCAGAGTCCATCTACGAACTGCTAAAGTACGGTATCAACAGCTGTGTCGGATGCGTCCACGGCTATACTGGTCGTGGCGTTAGCGTCAAAGTGGTGCAGCATTACTGCAACGGCTGGCGCGTCTTTTGTGCGGTTGAATGAGTCGACGGCTGTTTCTGACAACTCGACGGTGTCGTTGGAACGGCCACGGAGTAAGTCGATCAGAGGCTGCATAAGTTGCGCGCACTGCGGAATAAAACGGCGGCAACAGTTAACCATGCCGTTAAAACGACGGACAGCAACCAGCGTCATTGGACGGGGAAAGTCGTGAATCGCCTGTACCCCATCGTTCAACGTCCGAATACCGCGCTGATCGACATGATGCCCCAAGAACTGAACTGTTGGTTGGCCTAAAACGCATTTATCCACGTTGATATTGACGTTGTAAGCTGCAGATCGTTCGGAAGGCAACCGTAGATGGTTCTGGCGCTCTCCTTCGGAGATGCTTGCCACCAAAAGGCCGTCGATATGGGCGTGAACGAATTCCAACTCTTTTGTGACATCGTTGGTAAGCCGCTGAAATGTTTGGGCGGCGTTCCGGAGACCAAACAGCATGCGCAGAAATTTGAGCAAGCCAAATGCTGTAATCACCGCTGTCTTGGCGATATCGTCGGCGGCAGCTGAGATCCGGTGATAAGGGCGAACCAGATCGAGCTTCCAAAATTCACGGGCACTTTTAGGAGTAGCCGTGACGCCTTGAATAGGCGGGAGGGGGTACCTTTCAGGTGCCGTGGCTTTGTTAAGCGCGTAGTAATCTCCACATGGACGCCAGTCTCCTGACTTTTTCGGCACCATATTGTAGCGAAAAGGCGTCTAATAAAGCACAATCTTTATTGTCCAACTCGCTGGTTGCCATGCTGCGCACACACTCGCTTTTATGAATCACACTTCCGGTCCACAACACCCCCGGTTTCCGTTGACACGTCATCTGCACTTCTGCCCGGTTTTTGTGTGCGACCGGCGCCTTTTATCAGGGGTTTTCCGCATGTCACTCCTCGTCCATTGGTCCGATCTCGTTGAGCGATGGCTCGTCCGGTCGCTCGTGTTGTCTGTAATCTATCCACTGTGGGCTTTGACCGTATTCTACGATCGTGTTGATATATTCTTCTGAGTGTTGGAATAATCGCGCCCCCGATCTGGTCGTCCATCCCATTTTGCCTGCCATGTCTCGCCCGTTGGTCCGATCCAGTTGAGCGATAACTCATCCGGTCAGTCATACTGTCCCCGATCCGCTCGCTGTAGGCTTTTGGAAGTACCTCCCCCGTGGAGGTATTCCGCCGAGTGTGAGAATACTCGCACCTCTGGTTTGATAATCCACCACAATATGGAGGGGTGAGGCCCAGAAGCTATCCGACAGGCGAATGATGCCAAGCTCGAGCAGGTTCTCGAACTCGATGCGCGCTATTTTAAGTTTATCCGGTGCTAAATGGTGGGCCTCAGCAAACACCATTGGGCCAGTTGTGATGCTGTGTTGCACCGGTTACTGGCGGCAGCGAAGTTGGCTGGCTGAACACAATGGAACATTGCTCAACAAGAGAGGCGTAAGTATTCATGATGACTGGGCGGTAAATGGAACCGATTGAAACCGCGTTAGTCAAAGTCCCGGTAACGGACAGTCGTCCTACGGTCGACTAGCCGACGGTGTCGTGCGTCGACTAGCATATCGAAAGGCTTGAGATAATCGATGCCAGTAACTGGCATTTGGACGTTTACAACAGTGAAAACCCATCGGAAAGTGCGGGAAAGACCTAAGTTTAATGTACATGAACGATGGCTATAAACAGTAATAAGCGTACCATTCGCTACACATGAGGTTTACTGCGTCTGCGTGAGTCGTTCGCGAAAATGCGGTGGAAGGACATTGATCTCTGCACCAGTGTCGATGAGGTGGCGAATTGCTGATTCGTGGTCTTGAATGAAGAACGGACGACTTCGGGAGCCAGCATCATCGGTCGCCGCGGTGTGCTGGCCAGCTAGTTTCCCTAATCCTTTCTGGAGAACAAACAGGGACTGCGGCAGAAGCGAGCACGACCACCAAACCGCTGGTGGTTCCAACAGTGGTCGGGGTTAACACTCTCTGTAGACACACGTCGCCTTCTAGAACTAGGCCACGAGGCTCTTCTGTTAGATTTACGTGAGGTTGAGTGCGAGCTTCGAGTAATGAGCGCCTGGATCTGACTTGTGTGGTCGGCCAGGGGTGCTATTGACTCCAGTGTTGGCCCGGACACTTGAGAGACCTGTTTCCCATGTCTCACAGATGCGGTTGTTGGTGTCGGCCCACTCTAATACAGCCGCCCGGGGGTTGACACTAAGGATCTTTTGCATATCTCTCGGCAGCCGTTGAATCCAAATTTCCTTCAGGAAAGACTCCCCGAGCTGTGTTAAACGTGCGAGATGTTGCATGTGGCGCAGCTGTTGTGAAGGCTTCTGGTAGCCCAACTCGGCCGTGCTAAAGAGCTGGATGATGTATTGGCGGCCAGAGACCAGTGCGTCTTATAATGGCTTCTTTTAGCTGCTCGTATAGTTTGATTCAGTTTAGCAGCTGTCTATGATGATGATGATGAGCAGCTCCGAAATGTCGTCCACCTCGTCTGTGACGTGAGGTGGGAGAGCCGCGATTACGTGATGGAACTTCGTTAGTTCCGTGGTTACGTTTCGCAACGCGGAATTGGCCTTTAGCTGTGCAAACCAGCTTGGAGGATTATTCTCACTAAAAGGTGCGAACGAGGCGGAAAGTGCACTGAAGGAAACGTCCGGTGAACTAAGTTTCTGTTCCTACTTAATGCCAACAGTAACAGAGAATAAAAGTAAACAAATAAGTGAAAAAGTAGTGGTAACGTACGTCAGACGAACGAAATATACCTACGAAAAGTTAGAAAATGTGCGGGTTCACCAGTTTTAGCGAGTACGTGCACTAAGTTAATGTTTGCTAGATCTAGGCAACGAATACCGGACACAAAGTAGCAATACGAATAATTGAAAAAGACCAAACATATACTGTACGATAATTGCAGTAGATCCCGACCAGTGCTAAACGACATTGATGCGCAAAGACAGCTAAGGAGGTCAAGGACCCAACCGTCGTGCATGGGAGCAAGCCGAAAGTACGTGTGGCGCCATTGGTACGCACAGGCCGACAAGCATGCAAACAAATAAATGTGATCGCATACAGCAAACAGACGGCAGACAAAGATCCTTACGATCCTATGTACAATGTGAACTAGGATGTTAGGGAGGGTTTTACACATCGTACAGCAGGCAGACCTAGGTTATCCCCAGGTCACTACACTTACGCGTATTCTCTTTCCTAGGGGTTTCTGTGAAACATGTCACTTTTATTAATAAGTACCTGCGAGTGTTGAATTATGTTAGCGATTCAACCCTTACAGTTAAGACCCTTAGTTGAGTTGGCATATGTGAACCGTTAAATATTCGACTTGTCACCTGACCTCTAACCTGTTAGGAATTATCGTCATCTGTTTCACATCTATTTGCTATGTGAGCTTATTGTGTTCGGTTAGGTGATAACTTAGGTGCTTTAACATTGTTGTGACCCCACGTTAATTACTAGGCTCCAGAAGGTGACTGTTGTATGCCATTATGTGTTCCTTATCAATATATCGCTGTCTCTCTTTTCTTTATCAACCAGGCTTAATGTTGTATTATTTCGATCACTACATGCTGTTCGTTCATCACATCTGCAGTTGTTGT
>JTDE01008648.1:6890-19652 GCA_014338405.1 Paragonimus skrjabini miyazakii | reverse complement strand
AGCGAAATCCTGGTGGTCAAAAGCTGAGATACCAGGATGCTGTGCAGGTAAGTCTTTCACGTTGTAAAATTGATTTTAAATGTTGGGAAGACTTCGCGTTGAACCGGACGACTTGGAGGAATACGCTTCGGACCGGCGTTCAGTCCATACTTGGATGCCGCGGTCGCGAAAGCCGTGTATAGTGTCTGTTACCCTTTTGTTCTCTTGTTACATACTATTCTTCATATTCGTCATGTTCATTGTACATCAGCCTGGTCACTTTGCACGAGCTTGTCGCTCCAAATCAGCTGCTGCTGTCACGGAAACGTTGGATGATGTCAACTTTAAGGAATGTTCGGAAAGTGAATATATTTTTTCAGTCCGTGAGAAAAAACTGCAACCTTCATCGAAAGTCGTTGAATTCCCTCTTCCAATCGCCGACATAATTACTGTTTTTTGAAGTTGGTGGTAGAACAATTTCGTTGTGCATGGAAATGGACTAAGCCTCACCAATTACAATTGTACCCCTGGATTTTTATACAAAGTACCTGGTCACTTTACCGATGTCACCTTCTTCGTATGCGTTCGGAAGTTATTCCAGCAACCCTGTACCGATTAAAGGATTTGTTACGTTATCCACATTTATCAACAATACGTCCAAAAGCGAAGTAGCCGTTTACATTTCCTCTACGAATAACAAACCACTTTTGGGAAGGAACGCTATGGTCGCCCTCAGAATTGGCCCTTCCATTCGCAAGATGATTATAGTAAACATTAATGTTTCGGATTTGAAACTGACGTATCCCAAACTCCTTCTTGATGGAGTCAAAAGAATTCCAGCCGGTATGCACCAGATACGTTTGAAATCCAACGCTGTACCATTGGCAATTGCTCAACCTCGTCCTGTGCCATTAGCCAAGCGTGAGTCGATTTCGGATGCATTGAATAAAACGCTTCAACATGATTTGATTGAGAAAATTCAGTGCTCAGAATGGGTCCACCCACTCGTAACGGTTCTCAAGAAGGACGGAACAGTACGCGTTTGTACAGATTTACGTGCCCTGAACAGACACACTACTGTAGAAAAATTTTCCTTACCCACGGCAGATGAACTTATTGCTAAAATGTCGGGTGCATAGTTCTTTTTTAAACTGAATATCAGCCGAACCTACCATCACATGCCACGTTTACCAGAATCACGACCCCTTACGGCATTTTTAACACAGGATGGCCTACACAAGTACAAAGTCCTTCCTATGGGATTGAGCAGTGCCCCTACCGCATGGCAAAAGTTCATGACACTTTCATTTTCCGATCTCACTGGATGTGTGGTATACCTGGACGATATTTGTGTTTTCGGTAAATCTCCAGGTGAACATGACGCGAACTTACACACCGTTCTCAGTCGTCTGAATAGATCGAATCTTCGGTTGAATCTGACAAAATGCCAATTTGCTGTACAGGACATCGAGTTCCCAGGTCATACCATATCGAACGCAGGTGTGAAGCCATGTATCAAAAATACATTTGCAATTCTGAACTGTCTTAAACCACGAACAAGTGACGAGGTGAGACGATTTTTAAGTCTCTGTAATTTTTACCTCCAACATTTTCGTAATTTTGCCACGATCTCGGAACAACTGCGTGGAACACTCAGAAAAAATACTGATTTCGTTTGAGGCAAACAGCAAGAGGCTGCTTACCGGACTATTTGCAATTTGGTTGTTTCGACACCCATCATGGCTACATTCGATGAGAACAGTCCTACGTTTGTCTCCACTGTTGCATCTAATGTTGGTTTAGATGCTGTTCTTTTGCAGCTCCAAAATGGAATTGAAAGGGTGGTGGCGTACGCCTCACGATCACTATCACCCACTGAAATGAATTACTCCGCAGGAGAGAAAGTAACCCTAGCTTGTGTGTGGGCATGCGACAAGTGGCATCTGTATTTACTTGGTTGTCGCTTCATATTACGAACTGATCACGCTTCCCTTACGTCGTTACTTTGTCGGGGAAATAAGGGTCAAAATCCAATTCGAATTAGCTGGTCGTACGCTCGCCTACTTAATTACGATTTCCAAATGCAGCATGTTTCCGGTGCCCATAATCAGGTAGCAGATGCGCAATCACGTTTACCTGTTACCAATCAAGGGAAAACTGAAGACGTCGATGACGACAGAATTATCTCATGTTTGAATGACAGATGTACAGGAACGATCTCTTTAATACGTATCCAAGAGCATACTGTGAACAGTTCATTACTTACAGAAGTTCAGAAGCATGTAGTAAACTCCTGGCCTGATCGCAAGCTTCTAAAGGCAGAACTGATTTCTTATCATACTATACGAAACGAATTAATTGTTGTTAACAAGTGTCTGTCACGTGCGGCCCGCTTCTTGATACCCGAATCTCTCACTGGACATGAAGGACATTCCGGTATTGTGAGAACCAAGGCACGAATTCGTGAATATTACTGGTGGCCGCGTATGAATTCAAGCGTGAAAACCGCTGTTAGGGATTGTGCGGCTTGTCAGCATTCTGATATGAGTTCAGAAACTTTCGGTGCCCCTATACAGTCTACCGAAAACCCAATGCAACCATGGGTGAAGTTGGCAATAGACATAATGGGCCCGTTTGAGAACGTTCCACAAAACAAAAAGAATTTTCTTGTGATTACTAGCTTTTATACAAAATGGCCGGATGCTCATTTATGTGGAGAGACTACAACGGCTGTCATTGTTAACTGACTACGACACTTGTTCGCTCGATTCGGCCTACCGGAGATCGTACCTGATAATGGGCCGCAGTTTCGCAGCTACGAATTCAGTCAGGTTTTGGGTCATCATGATATTCGTCATGTGCGAACCGCTCCGTACAACCCTTCGGTAAATGGAATAGTGGAACGCCTGAATCGGACACTGAAGGAAACGATACAGTCAGCTCGACTGAAAGGTGAATTCTTGGACTCAGCGTTCCCGACATCACTGGCAGTTTACAGAACTACACCACATACTGCTACAGGTGTGACACCAGCGAAATTAATGTTTGGTAGAGAGATACGAACGAAACTTAATGCGGCACACATACAAAGATCAGTAATGAATCGAGAAGAATTGGAGAGGAGGAGAAGGTACCAAGAGAGCTACAAAAAAGCAGGAAATCAATGTACAGTTGGCACTTACGTGAGAGTGGAAAAAAAAAACAATAAAAAAAGGCGAAAGTTCGCTTTATGCACCTGTGGCAGTGAGAGGAATAAGAGCTCCAGGAACATATATATTGAATAACAATTTAATGGACAATGCAAGACGAGTGTGTACTGCGTTAAGGAACACAAAATCTAGAGAAGAACCCTCAATCGCTGAGTCGGTAGTAAGCGACCAAATACCAAGATCTGTCTTCCACGAAGATCGAGACGGACAAAATATCAAACGTTGAAATACGGAATGTCAGACGCGGAGAGAAGAGGTTGTCTTGTGTCCAGTCGAATGCAATTGAGCCATGCAGTTGGCCAATCAGATTGCTTTGAATTTCAAGCGACCGTTGACACTTGCGGATAGTGGCTGCCCGTGTTGTGTGAGCTGAGAGTATTTCGTAACGTATCGTGAATCGGTTCCTCTAATAAAGCTTACTTACTGCTGGTATTTTCCGTTGTCCTTGAACACAACAGGCACCTCTCAGTTTTATGACTTATTGATGTGACGAAAGCAACTTGTGTTTTCGAGATCGGCGTGGACAGCGCGTTCAAAAATGTTGTCCAGTTTGAGGTGCTTTGTTCTCTGGAAACCTGCTTTATCCTGAACAGTGATTGGTCCAGGATACGAAGGTCGTTTCCTTTGAGTCGACCTAAAACACTCGCGTCATATGGGTGTTGGCTAGGTGAGTACGTACTAGGATAACATGTTCATACATGTGAGTACTGGCCGAACTGGACGGGGCGAGATAAAGGGCATGAGGTATCCCTAGCAAGTATCGTGTTTGTTCGCAAACTGTCTTCTTTAGGATTCTACAAACTGTAAGTGTAAATGCTTTAGGTAGATGTTCAGAGCCGAAACTTTCAATCCACTGAAGGCACGCCCAGGAGCGACTAATTCGATCCGTGTGTGTGTGTCTGTCTGTCTATCTGATGACCCTGGTGATGTTGGGTTATGTTGGATCACACTCTTCACAAGTCACTTTAGTCTGCCGGACAACAGCCGCGCTGGAACCAGATTGTATTGCTGGAAGGTACCGATGTACGCTTATCGATGCCGTCTGCAGCATAATAGAGAACTTTTGTATATACCGTGCAATAAATATCCGGTTTCCATACTGGATATCGCGTGACTGGATATCTGTGGCCACTGACTAAATGCGTCACGTAATAAAATATCTACTGTATGGTGTTCCGCTACACAGGAACCAAAACTTGATGTTCGTGAGACATTAATCCGTGATATGTTTCACAAGGTTCTGTGTTTAAATCGGAGCTGACAGAATCCACTGAGTATACGAATCTACCAATTACTGCTAGAGACGTAGTGTTCTACTGACAGGTCGACACTGTTGAACATGTGGAACTGACCACTAGAGATTCTAGTACAATGCATCAGCTGCTTGTAAATCGGTTGGAAGACTGATGAAAAAGTTTGTTACAACAGGCAATGTTCATGACCTGTAACGAAGTGGTCGGCCGCACACATCAATGGATGACTGTTCTGTTAGTTATGTTCTGCACAGGATCTACATGGAACGCCCATAAACAGTGGAGGAACTCAAAGTAACCATAATCTCGGAATGCAGTGCAATCTGCTGAATCACTCTGCAATGTATGCTGTCGTCATGCCTAAAAAAATGCGAATGGTGCGATCAAGTGTGTGTGGTGTTCACTTTTGAAATAGTCTAAATACCTTAACCTTCACTACTGATTCAAACCATGCTCAGCTGGTTCAATGAAGACAATAACTTCTACTTAACTGAGAAGTCCTGATCACGGGGGTATCGATGGGACAGAACAGAGTGATTCTGTTCATTATCCTATCGGAATGATCGGGAAAGCTGAACACTATTCATACAAGGTTGTGGTTGAGCGTTTGAATTTGAGTATTCGACCATGCCTATTGTGAGTTTACTGGCGTTGTGGTTAACGCGCTAGTCTCACGAGCACGAGGGTCAAAGTGCAAACTCCGATCCGGACAAGGATATGCACTACTGATGAGCTCTAATAGGAGCGAAACTCGAGTCTAGTGTTTCATTTCAAAGTGGGCTAGCCGAAAAGCTTATCTGAATGCGAAGGCTGCGATCAAGTGTGGGTGGTGTGCAGTTTTGAAAATGCATTTGTGTAAGTAAAACCGCGAAGATCATCTCGTGTGAATTTACGGTTTATGTACTGCGTAGCGATAATGTCGATCCGGTTTTATGGACCGATGTGCCAGATTATACGATGAAAATACCCCCCAAGTATTCTGACTACTATTTTCTAATTAAGACTGGCACATGAAATTTACTGATGTACACAAATGTGTGTGTTGATTTTTAAGTATGAAAATTGTATGCTTCAGACTGAAAAATTTAACGGTCAATTACAAAATTTACATCCGTCTTCTGAACTGAATTCCGAACACTTTAAATTCACCCTCGTAAACACATGTTACAAGTACCTAAGTTATAGGACCTCATCGTTTGGATTGCTCACAAAGTCCCACTTGGAGGCGCTGAAGGTTTTAAACAGTGATCATTCTGTGACGATATCGAAGCCTGATAAAGGAGTAGGAATTGTTCTGTTGGATAGGGCCGACTACGTTGCCAAATTGTTAAACCTCTTGTCGGATAGGACGAAATTCCGCACGGAAAAGACTGGTAAAGATAAGACCGTAGCAATCGAAAAGAGCATATCACGTATGCTGCGCAGAATGAAACAAGCTGATTCTATTATCACCCATGTATTTGATCGTATACGTCCGACAGGATCTCGTATTCCGCGGTTATACGGTTTGCCTAAGATACACAAGGAAGTAATACCACTCAGACCGATATTTTACATGTGCAACTCCCCTTACCATGCGGCTGCACAGTGACAAGTAGAAATCCTGGAACCCGTAAAGAAAGAAATAATTACATACGGTTTAAAAGATACCTTCGAATTCGTGGACTTTTCGGCAAACCTTAACGTAACGGGCAAGAAAATGCTGTCTCTTGATGTATCGTCGTTGTTTACTAACGTACCATTGACAAAAACCATTAATTTTTTTGTGTGACTATATTGAGAATCACCAAATTAACATTGGACTACCCGTAGAAGATCTTAAAGAATTATTATTATTCTGTACAGGCAATATCCAATTTCAGTTTAACGGAGAGCTATACCACCAGGTTGATGGTGTTGATATAGGGTCTTCAGTGGGACCAGTTCTTGCCGATATCTTCATGAGCATGTTTGAAAACAACAAGTTGGATGATGTGATTAAAGAAACAAGCTAATACCGAAGATATGTAGACAGTATCTTTAGCGTAGTAGACAGTTTAAAAGACCCGCAGAGATTACCAGACATTTTTAACAAGGCTCATAACAACATTGAATTCACTCTGGAGGAGGAAATAAACGGACGAATGTCCTTTCTTGACGTGGCACTGATACGCAGACCAGATAGTTCACTACAGAGGAGCGTATTCAGGAAGAAAACATGGACTGGTCAATACCTGCACTTCCATAGCTACGTACACCTCAGTCTCAAACGTGGTCTGATACGTTGTCTGACGAGTAGTGCAAAGAGGATTTGTACAGATGAAACGATAGAGGAGGAACTAAAGAATTCACGGGAGATTCTTAGTACCAACGCCTACCCAGAAAAGTTCATCAACACTAACATGCAGGATAGACTACCGCAACTCTCAGTGGACACTGCCGATAAGGAGAACGTCTACTTATCGTTGCCATTCAAGGGTGATTCAGCGGCAGAGTTGACATCACGTCAAATCGCCAATGCTATCAACACGACTTATTATGCTGCTAGCTTTGTTGTTACATTTCACTCGAAACGGACGGTTCCATTGAATTTGAAGGATAACGTGCCTTATAATGTTGCCTCTTTTTTGATCTATTCATTTGACTGTTCCTGTGGTTCAGCATACATAGATCGCACTACTGGGCGTTTATCTGAAAGTATCCGTGAACACTGCCCCGCTTGGCTTCACTCTGGGACAACAGAACGCATCAGTTCTTCCATTCTGACCCATTTGGTTGGTTGTAATCAACACACAGACACGAAGACAGCATTTCGTACCGTCTATCGGGTCCCAGCCACCTTGTCGCGAAAGGTCAAATGCCACATCCTGTCGATAGCCGGGGCGGTCGCAATCCGACTACGTCACCCGGATCTGTGTGTGCATAAACAATTCGTTCAAACCTCGAAGCTCCCTTGGCCGAACACGGCCGCCCAACCTGTGGAACAATTTGTCCCCATCCCACTGTCCCAGCTTGATTAACACTGACTAAATAGAACCAACTTCGTTTGTGTTCCTAACCACAGCGAGGTAGTGATAATCTTTTGTCCAATTACATTGCCCCTTCATCAATCTCTTATCAATAACATTGTAACTCGTCACTTAATTTTATATAATTGTACCAGGCAAAGAGGAGAATTTATCGAAAACAGTCTGTTCGCTGAAACTTTGTTTCTCATGAATGCTACGGGATTTTCAATTATCTTTATAAAACAAGTTGAAATAGATACTGGGAAACGGAAAAAATAATGATTGGAATGGTTTCATAAATGTCGCGACCCAAGCTGTTCAGTTCAGTGTTTTGCACGCCCAATCTCCCCAACGTCATAATGTCGCAGTTCAGAAATAGTAGAGAGAAGACGGGCTAATCTGCATACAAACGTTATTCAATGGTTTGTTCATCGTACAAACTGGCAGACTTCAATAAACACAAGTTAACGCGCCTGGGAGACGAATGTAAGAAAAAATTCTACGACAACCGAATAGCAGCCGCCAAAGTAAACGGATGACCACATGAACTTCTAGCAGCCTTGAGAATTCAAACAATCGCTAAATTCATAAGAATTCAGTTATGCGAACAGCTGTTTTCGGCAATTCTCATCGGGCTTTTACAATTGCATAGGGCACATGCGTTTTATATATGAAAAATTAGAGCAAGTCAAGTAGGTCATTATAATCATAGAGATGGGGCGTATCACAGTCTAATGAAAGGGGGTGGGAGTGTTGGTGAATGTATGACATTATCACTCGTGCCCGCCATGAGACATGCATTCGGCGATGTCAAGTGGTTCACGCCTGCTTGGGTTTCAAATGAGTGTGGAATAGTTGGCCAATGGGGATTTAGGGTTTGCACGAACTGTTTTTCGGCACACAGACAAGGGTTGTAGAGTCTGATGGCAATTGCCTCGGCCGTGGATAACAGTCGCAATCTGACAGATCTGGGGTGGGTTTGGTGGACCTTGTAGATAACTCGAAAGGCTTCATCCAGCTCAATTTGATGACCAGTGTCAATTAGATGAGAACCGATTGCACGGAAAATGGGTCTTATCGAACCGTTGTGAAGCCATTTTGAGAGGTGTTCACGAATCCTTTCTGATAGCCGCCTTGTGGTTCTCCCAACGTAACCTGCTTAACAACAACAGGTGAGAGAATAAACACAAAAAGACGGAGAAAACCTAGGCAAGCTATCTTTGAGGTGTGGCACTAGTACCGGGCAGGTATTGAACGATAAGATGACCCGTGCTGCAGGATAGGCAATGTCAAAAGCAATACAAACTCGGCGGGTGATAATTTCAGTGGTGGCTTCCCCTTGTATGATAGAGTGATAAAAACAAGCTGTTTATCCACCGTCTGACCACTTTCATGCGTCACTTTTGGTTGCATGTTCCTGTCCAGGAATCGTTGCGGATATCCATTTTGACTTAGCACATCTCGAATGTGCTGCAGTTCAGCCGATAAGGTATCGGACGTGCATATCCTTTTGGCTCTGCTTGTTAAACAGCAAACCAAATCCCGCTTATACTACAGCGGAACAAAGCTGAAGAAATGCGTGTACTGGCCAGTCCACGTTTTTTTCCTGTGAACTGTTCTTTGAACTGACCCATCCATTCTACGGAGCATGGCAACATCTAGAAATGACAGTTGGTTATTCACCTCTAATTCGATAATGAACGTGATGCTGAGGTGCGCACGATTCAAGTCAGCTAGTAGAGACTGTGTATTATCTTTGTCATTTATCAAACAAAATATATCGTCTACGTAGCGTCTATAGAGACAGCAGTTATCGATGACATGACGTAGTTAGTTAATTTCTAGTTTGGCCATGAATATGTCTGCGAGGAACGGACCCAACGGAGAGCCCATTGCTACGCCATCACATTGTCTGTAGAGTTTTCCACTGAATTGAAACTGGAAGTTTGAGGTGTAGAATAGTAGTAGCTCTTTTAGTTTGGCGATGGGAATGCCGACGTTGAATTATCTGTTTTCAATGTAAACGCACAGGTAATTGATAGTTTCTCTTATCGACACGTTTGTGAATAAATATGTTACGTCTAAGGAAACCATTTTTTGATTCTTGATATTCACTGAATCAACCGCGTCGACGAAGTCAAAAGTATCTTTTAGACCGAATGGGGTCAGTTGCGACTTGATTGGTTCCAGTAGCTCCACTAGCCACTGCGTTAAGGCATGATACGGAGAATTGTACACGCCGAGAATCGGTCTTAAAGGCACTCCATCTTTGTGCACTTTAGGGAGACCATAGAGGCGTGGAATAATCGTCCCCGTTGGTCTGATGTGTTCAAACGTGCGTGCGTCAATCGAATATGATTGTTTCATATCACGGAGTAATTTGGATAGTTTGTTCTCTATAGCTACTGTTTTATCCTTATCGTTTTCCGCCTTAGTGAACTTTGATCTGTCGGATAATATAGATCACATTTTGTCAATATAATCTGCCTTATCTAATAAAAACAATACCGGATCCTTTATCTGGCTTCGTCAGTAGAACGCTCGTATTAGTTCGTAGCTCTTTTACAGCGCCTAAATGTTCCCGCTTTAATAGACTGCAATTTGGTACCTTGCTATTCGCATATTTATAGCGTGCATTCACCAGAGTAGATTTGCAGTGTTCCGCGTTAAATTCTGAAGATGGAACGTGTCCACCCAGTTGTTGGTATAGGTTTTCAAACTGAACTTCCGAGTCGAGTCGGTTACATTTAGATCTCGGACAGCAAAATTTGGGGACTAGTGACAACACTTCTAACATAGTACGATTCAAAATGCCCGACGAGTGTGTAAACGTACCGTTCTGTAGGGTTTGGGAGCTGAGCTTGTGGTTTGACGGGGTTCAATATTGGTTGTGTTCTTCCAGAAAATAACGACCTGAACATTGTTATTTTAGATGATGTAGCCCACAACATTGAAAATAACATAGATTGTTTCTGCACACTTACCACTGAAACTGTGTGTTAATGAATCGTAATATTTCCACATGAATTGGTACAGTGTGATTAAAAACGTAATTGTTAGCAAGAATTTTAGGGCTTTCAGGACGTTGAAGATGATCACAGTACACACAATATTGACCTGATCACTCGCACAGAAGGACAAATTCTTGTCGAAGATGTTCACGCCACTTGATGCAAGAGGGCAAACAGAAACGTTAATAGCCAGTGTTGTTGATGTTAGTTTGTCATCCGGTCCACTCTTTGCTCTTGCTAAGGTCTCATTTCCATGGGTTCTGTGCACTTTCATTCAAAGTTTAAAGCTAGGCACCAACTCACAGCAGAACACATTATCATGATCAAGTTCTATATTCTGATCACGGCACTTTCCTATCGGCAGCCGTCAACCACCAATGGAGGTTTGTATAGCTTATGGAATAATTAGACATTTTTAATCCCTTTTCAACCCATTTGCTTTTTCTACACTCATACTTATATTTGGTTCATAAGATATGTCAGATAGTGAAACTATTAGTTATTAAGGTAACTACAACCAGGGTGTTTACCTTGCTATCTCTGTACTAACCACGTATTCGTTAATGCATTCCAAAAAACGTATAGTTTCCGTTTATATTATTACAACTTTGTTACACACATGTTACTTCCTTTTGCTTAAGTAGTCTAATATCATTCACATTTGGTCAAGGCCTTCACGATCAAATGGGCTTTCCACGCAACCTCCCTCAAAACTGAATACTACACATTAGTAGCAGTAATTGTTCTAGACAGAATCGGGAAACGAATTCCAGTACGTGTCCTAATATGACAGTCGTGTCAGCCATTGCGCCATTTACTCTGTAGGAAGCGACCGAACCATCACATCCAAACGCTCGGTCATTTTGCTTGTGGGAAATGTCCTTATTTGTTTACATAATCATAACGTAACATCATATGAGTACTGTTGTTTCATATTCGCCTAAGTTTTCTTCCAACCAGGACAGTAAGGAATCGGGGCTTGGAACCGAAATTTTCGTTACAATCAAAACCACCGCGAATTGAGTTTCATTCACTGCTCGTTTTATAGGTCAGTGAACGCAGAAAATACAGCGATATCCATTTATATGATTCATAGGAACTTTACGTACTAAAGGAAGCTGAGAATACTTATGCACGTCTAAATCCGTGCTGGATGAAGGATTGTTTTGGTTTCAGAGGGTCATCAGTAGGAAGATTGTGAGACAGAAAGTCTGAGGATAATGAGCAGAGTAGAAATCCAACCACAGCAACAATCGTACTGCAAAATGCAGTAGTCAATAGCTGGCCAGCATCCACAATGGGGTCGAGAGTATCCTCATTCCACCGCAGTGATTCTGATGGTCGTTACCTAGATTTTCGGTTTGGTGTCTCAAAAATGTGCATCACGTCTGCACCTGACTTCAACTACCGATGACGCAATTAAGACGTACTCTGGTAAGTTGTTCCAGGTTGGGCATATCCGTATGCTAATAGTGTTGTCTGCAAACCAAGCGGCTCATATGATGTGGCTTTAGGTATTTACTTTGCTGGACACAAGTATTTTTATTGAGAGATGTTAGGATTGATGGAGGATCCTATATACTGCAATCAAGTCTTCTCGGATATGCCAGTGGAAGAAGGATAACTTACTTAATTTACGCAACTCACTTGAGTAGGATAGGAAACAGTGCTGTAACCCGTTTCGTATTCATACATTGTACCTCTTAATCGGAGTACTGACCTTAACGACATAAAAATAAGGCAAGCACGTATATCTAGCTTAAGGTGTGGGAGCACTAGCTAACAACCTGAGTGAAACCGTCCAAACAGCCTGGTGTGTAACACAATGACCGAACTGGCTTTTTTGAACAATGCTGCTAAGTTCACTTGAATCAATCGTGCAAGTTTTTCGCCTCTCAAAAACTAATCTGTGAATAATGGAGATCCATCATTTTACATCTAGCCTTGCTAAACGGAAGCCGGTTGTTCAGTGATGTACTATGCTTATATATACATATGTAGTGTTTTAAACCCTTCTAAACGATACGCTGGTTCGATCTCGATATAGTGGTGCGCTCGATAAAATCGGATTCTTGTCCCGGTAATAATTCACATGGAAATCTCGGTCCCGAATAATACCGCGACTGTCCCCGTATTCTCTCCGAAGACAAGCCAAAAGACGCGTACGAAAAAAAGAGCTTTGTTCCGCCCCAAAACATGTGTGGCTAAGGCGACAAGTACAAAGTATTTATTGGGCACGTTATGACCACACATTCCCAAGATCTCAAGGAACAGTTGCCGGAAATAAAAAGTTAGGCTCGAAAATGTGCACAGCGGTATAAAA
>JTDE01008646.1:11136-22594 GCA_014338405.1 Paragonimus skrjabini miyazakii | reverse complement strand
CTCACTGAATTATTCTCAACCGGTTATCGTCGGTTCGCTCGATCCTACAGATGCGACGATGTTCGTAGTACAACGGAGCTAAAAAATTGGATTATAGATCCGTGTAGTATCGTCAAACGACTGCGCAACGGAGAGAAGAGCAGACTGACGTGCACAAAATTTGTATTGTATTGCAAGGTCACTTTTATCAATTTCAACAAAATGCAAAGGTGATACAAAAGGGTGTTGTGCAAAAATGAAACATCGTTTGCAAACAAAAATAAGCAAATCTCTACAAGGGCAACCTTGATTTGTTATGTCTCTTTTATCCCTATCGTCAGACCACTACCGAAAGCATTCGCATCGACAGAAAACGCAGTCTGGTCAATCTCCGGATCACACCAGTCAAACATCAGTACGTCAACAGGCTCGGGCCTTCATCAAGTCCTGGATTTGAAATTGAAATTGAAATCGCTGAATGGCTCCTGGCCGTCGCCTGTCCTGTGGATTAAATTGAATTGAAATTGAACTGTGTTACTATCCCCCTGGTGCAGAGATTCCTCGCCTGGAGAAACGGAACCATCAAAAGACGTGCCTTTCTACTTCCGTCTAGTACCCATTAAAACCATTGAAACCATGAAATTGACCCTGAGAGTCAACCTTGAATGTACACCTGTTTTACCTGCTCGGTGTATTGACCTTCAGGTTGTGTATGCGATCGCTGTTCGAGTGGAGATGGAGAATGATGTATTAAAGCGTTTTATGAAGTATACGGAGAAAAGTAACATTCAGAGATCTAGTGTAGTACGGGCACATAATCGGAGAAATTTGTCGGTCATGCTCATTGCTTCTGCGGTGGCCGCTGGAACATGTATCCTTTATGGTTGTAGTGACGAGCTTTTCGAGATTATGTTTTAATCATTCAGTCATTAATGTTTACAGCGAGTTTCTAAAAACGTGGAACGAAATAGTTTGATTGTGTCGGTTCGTCACTGTATATGACTTACTAATACGTTTGTGAAACTGGTGAACGGAATCCGGAGTTTACATTGTGTGCATGTAATGAATGTGTTAAAGGTTATTTTGAAAAGTAGTAGTTTGTTGTTCATTCTTAAAATTTCCAGCTCACTAGCCACCTTCTTCGTAATCAAGCCGTTAGGTTGTTTTTGGTTCGGAGCCAAGTCCACTCGCCCGGCACCCCAAGTTTGACATTCCCCTTCTCTTTCTCCATGCACTCTTCCGGGATCATTGACCCTGCTCAGAATTGATGCACTAAGTCTTTCTCTTTTTGCTGCCATATGGACGTCGATGTAGCCCAGGCGGTATATCGTTGGGCAGTCCCAGCACATGGATCTCTCCTTCATCTGCACAAAGTTGGAATCATATAGTTAGGAAATATTATCACCGTATGCCCAGAATACTCACGCCATGCGTGCATCACGTGAAGAGCATTCAGGGGTGGTTGAAGTTACACAAGGGTTTAGAAAGCAGCTACCAAATGGTTAATGCTAATGCACACTGATGCGCATTGTCTGAACTAAACGTGAAATATGGGTACGAAGGATTAAAGGATCAAGCGTGTATTGTTAGCATTCTGTGACGTTGAACAACACCGGCACGTCGTTTTCGCTATGGGGTTTAAGAAGTCAGTTGTCGGACTTACGAGCAAGCCGTGATTTTCTATTCGGTTTGTGTTGCACGAATCAATATACTGGCAAACCTGGTCACCTATTAAGCCCATCTCAAGTGGTTTATCTGCGACGTAAACCGGTATCTCTAAACCGATTTCGCACGTTATTCTTCACAAATGTATCTGGGCTGCCAAGTGTCTTTTCACCTTCGGACGCAACCGTTCGACGTACGTACGAGCGAACTATGCATCAACAACCGCAGATTTGGCCTGGCTTATGCTGTGTCAACCTATTTTTGGTTAGCCAGTAATTCTGGAACGTCACTGACAAAGGACGTGCGTTTACCGTTTTTAGCGAGCTCCTAGTTTAGTGTTTTCCTTTAACGGCGCGAAAACGAATCCGGGAAAACGTTCGACAGTTGGTAGTTGGGCTCTGTGGATAGGTGGTACGTGACCGTATAGTCAAGTCATTGAGCTCGTCTAGAATATGCATGTGGATGGGAATGCAACGCGGGACTCTGTTTGTATTTCGAACGCATTAACAAAAGCATGCCTACTGTCAATTTTAACAATGCATGTTTTTTTAAAAGCTTTTGAATCTTTTGTTTTTATTGGGAGTGGGGGTGGATTTTGTGGTTGGTTTTGTTTTTGCTACTGTTACACAACAGTATATAAAAATACCGGTCCTCCGAGGAACGTTTGACCCGCAGTATTTTTCGTGCGTAACACGTTGTGGCGTACTCAAAAAGTGACGTCAGTGAAATAGTATCCTCTTATTCGGATGTGCTGTGACGAAGTATCTCAGGAGCACTTGGCTGTCTAGCTAACAGTTAACCAGCTTGAAGGTTCTTTGTCCGCCTCTAATTGTGCGGATTGCTGGCAATCCGTGTTAACCAAGTCGTGACTATCTTATTTCTTGATGACTTGGAAACGGTCCCTCAAAGATTCTTCGTATGCTTGTCGAAGAGTTCGTTGTGGGTCGTCCGGTCAAACAGTGACTTGCACTCGTAGATAAATATCTTGCGGTCTCCCCCCAACTGTCCGTCACATGAAGAGGATGAATTTGTTGGTTGGTCATAAAGAACCTCGACACCGGAAGCAAATGTAAAGGTCTTGAGGGCTACACAGCCATCACTTGATGTCGTTGCTGTTGATTCTGCTGTACGGACTGCACCGACTGCAGTGGGTTTTCAGTTATCGATGGAAGCATCCGACCGCCCGTGTTTCATCATCATCATAACAGCCAGGAGCCCGTGTTTCGAAACAGCATTAATGCCCATTCGATGACACTCAAATGAGTTGCAGATTCCAAAAACGCAACCAACTTTAAATTATGTGACAGTATTATTTTACCGGAGACGTCTGACGGAAACCGGTATGAAATCTGGGTTAACCATACGTCGTATGACGATTAGCTGGGTTACGGAAGTTGCAGATTATAAAGCGAGGAATCTGACGACTTTCGAGTGCGTAACGGAGATGACGAGTGTTGGAGTATTAACTCACAACCGTTACGTTTCATACCTTGTTTTCGCAAGTGAGAACGGTTTTTAGAGTCTCTTAACAAACTGTTTGAGAACGGTGCCAACAATCACGTCTGGTGCGTTTCCAGTTATGCTTGCACGTGCGTATAATTGGTGCGTCGTTTTTAAGGATACTAAGGCATCTTTGCTGCGACTAATCAACTCAGTGGCTGCTGAGGACACCTCGACGTTAATGCTGGATTGATTGGTTGAGCTGCATTAACTTAGCGCGTCGTGGAATGAAACGATGACTAATTGATCATTCCATCAAAGCGACTGATGGCAATGAGTACAGTTGCAAACTGGAAACCACAAACGGCTTGGGCCTTATCAAACCACGCAAAATATCATGGTAGTCTACTCTGTGTTCAAAAATCAGCCGCTGGCCGACCCACAACGCACTTCTCAGTAGTAACTGGCATTTAATGTTCCCAGCCTGTTATTTAATTCATCAGAGCAGAAGGAAGACATTGCAGTATGTTAACATTACGTTTACTCTTATCAGATGCAGACGTTGAAAAACAAATCAACTACCTTAAAAATATTCACCCCAACCTATCTTCATATCACGAAGTTGAATCGAACAATAGTCTATCTTTTTTGGATGTACCCATTACTGGACGTACGGGTGGCACGTTACAGCGCTCAGTTCACCGTAAAGCGACGTAGGGTGGTCAGTATCTCCAGTTTTCCAGCCTAGCTCCTATTGCATACAAACGGGTTTTGATTAAGACACTGTTTCATAGAGGCAGGCGTATTTGCATCTCCGATACACTGCAGACAGAACAGGAATGGCTGAGAAAACTTTACTAGCAAATGGATACCCCGACAAATTCTTCAAGGCACATAATACGGTGAAGAAGAGCAGTGAGCCCATTCTGACGGCTCAAAAGAAGGATGTTTTTTTATTCTTGCCATTCAATGTTTACCATCTAGCCAACGGCATAAAGCACAAATTAAAGTCTGCTTTGGCTCGAACGTATGCGACTGCGCAGTTGCGCTTAGTTCAAACTACCAGAGGACCAGTTCTCCGCGATCGCGAAAGTAGTTTAGCAAAATCTCCTATCCCTAATGTTGTCTACCAGTTCACTTGCAGTTACAATGATGTTTACATGGGTAGAACAGATCGACATCTATCACAGCGAGTCACCGAACACACCCCGAAGCGGTTGAAACGACGGATGACTCGCCAGTCTCCACTTGGTGCATTGACGGCTCAAAATCCATCGTCAACGATTGCTAAGCACCTCATTTCAAAAGGTCATCAAGTTGACCCATTAAACTCATTCAATATACTGTGGCGCAATCGAAACCCAAAGATATTAGCTTTCTGCGAAGCGATGCTAATCCAAGCTTACCAGCCGACTTTGGGTGCACAAAAGTGGTTGAGTCAGCCTGTCGAGTTGTCATGGTCATGAATACATAATACTTGATTTGTTCTCAGGCGTGTCTAGTTCCTGTTTGTCTCTATCTGTATGATGTATACAACTGGTATGTTCTGCGACCGTTGAGAGTAAATGTAATGTTAACGTAACAATATATGTCTTATTTCTGCTTTAATGAAGTGGTTAAAGAAAATTCAGTGTTCGCAATATTATTTACTTGGCGTGGATATGCTTTTTGTCCCTATGCAGCACTGGTAGCCACTGTGTCACCAGCGTACGAAACATAATCCCATGCAACGTTGGTAGAACGGTGAAACGTTTGGGTGACATTTCATAAGCCAAACGACGTACGTAGAAATCCGGACAAACCGGACGATGTACTTTGGCTGTAGTTTTACTGGTTGTGTGCATCCGGCAGCAGGTGTGAACCAGAGGTCTTTTCAGAGCAGACGGGGTTCATGTTGATTATTCATGGTTTCTGGAACATAACGGGTACCCAATGAGTATCATGGTGTTGTTTAAGGCGCACTATTCTCCATATTGATCTTGATGTTGGTTTTTAGGCTCCATGCGGATGGATGAAACCCACCAGTTTTGTGCCGGGCGAGTGGTCCCAAGCTCGAGAACATGCTCACTGTCGGCTCCTGCAAACTTCGAACTAGTTCGTTTCACTTTTAATGGCAGAGCTCGTTCTAGACCAGATAACGCCCATCCATTTGGAGGGTTCTGAATCCGTAGCCCACCGCATTTTAGAATGACGTTGCAGGCATAAAAACCACGAAGCTCACCACCTGGGAGAGGTCCGATATCAGCCAAATATTCGTTTCTTGTTGCTGTTTTGGGTGTCGTTTTTTGTCAAAGTTAACGATCAAAGGTGATAGTGAACAAATTCATCGAACATCGCTGTGGTTCGCAAATGGGTCTGACAAAACCCCGTAGCACCTACGTGCCCTGATGCTTTCCTGTATAAAACCTAAATGAACGGTATATGTTTATCTTCTACTTTTAAGAATATAAGGCCATTGGACTGCTTTATCAATATGCGCGAACCTCTTGTGAATACTTAAGACCATTACAAACACCTACCTCAGACCACATTGTCGAAATTTACGTGTTTGATGAGGAATAAATTTTCATCGGCGTAAGTACAACCATGACAAGAATTGACCCGTTCCTATTTGAATTTCTTGAAGCGGCGAAAATACACGAAAGTCGTGATGATTAGAATCTTCCACACTAGGAAAAAGATCTTTTCATCGTGGGCCCCTTTACAAAATACAGGGTTATCGGTTGAGTGCTGTTCTAGAATGGAACAAGCAAAGGTTGGTTTGGGCCATTTACGTTGGGGTGCGGGGAAATTTCGAAGGATTTCCGGATAATAAAAGGTGGACTATTAGCTTTCGTTTATAAGACACGAACGGTTAAATTTTCTGAAGTCAATTGTATTGATGATCAGTTGAACTGTAACCGATCGGGTTTTATCCATCGTTCTATGCACGAGATTGACCGTTTCTTTTGTATGTTGTCTCCTTGACATCGAGCCTTTTGGTACCCGTGGTCCAGATAAGCTGGAAGTACTTCCGGTGGCTGCTGAAGGATACGGCTGCTTGCACCTCTGTTGAGTAATGAATCCATCGGATTTACAGGCCATTCTAGACTCTTTTAAAGTTTTGCTCGCGCCTGTTCACGAACGACGTTTCTCTTCCTACCAGCAAGTGTTCGCCGGCAAACGTTAAGATTGTCAAGTAAATTCGTAGAACTGTAAATTTAAGTAGTTTCCTTGGTAAACAGTCCAAATACAGTGGTGTTCGCCCTAAACATGGTATCAAGAATTAGTTGTTACAGCTAATGGACACAAGGCGCAATAGCTCCGGGGCTACTGCGTCTTAGAACTGACCGAGCAATGCCGGTGTGATACTTTTGATACATCGACGGAGCGAAAACGTGAGCGTCCACTAACTTGTAAGATTAAATTCGCGCTGGTTAGTTTCTGGTCAGCGTCGTGGTAATTGATTCAGTACTCCCAACAGCCTGTAGTGTTACTCCCCTAGTGATGGCTGGTGACAATATTATCCACGTGAATCTAGGTTTGTTTCGAAAAAATGAGATGCTATATTTTAAATTGGTGGCCGATACGCCGAACATTGACATTTCCCAAGAACATGCGATTGCCTGTGAATGGTCGCAACGGACATTGCATCCCTTTTGATGCTACGACCTTAGAGTTTACGTACGAGGCGGGATGTGGAAACTTGTTTGAAATTCTTGGTGAATTCAATGGCCACATCTGTGGATTTCGTTAGACTGTCTGTCGAGATGGTTATGCCGGTTATCTGTGACCGACTTAAAAGAGTAACATGCCTAGGGGGAGAGAAGGTACTATCCATGAAGTCCCCAACCAGGCAGGCAACACCTATCGATTTTACTGGGCAGGATTGTCGAGGCCACCTTAGTTCGTACCGGTGTTGTTGCTGAATTAATTCGTATTTTTTTCAACCGTTGGCGATATTGTTTGAATGCTAAGTCGGCACAACTAATTGAAAGTATGCGAATCAGCTTTCTTCAGATATGGTTTCGGTGACACTTGAGTGACGACAAAAGCAAACCTGAAACAGAAAATATCGCCCTGCCGTTTCCAAAAAAGAGGCTTGTTCCATTTCAATCGTTTGACAAGGCGGCGTTCGCTGCTCTTGTACGAACTTTTACTTAGCTCAGGATTGAGTTTTCTGCCGGTTTTTTTTATTCCGAGTCAGGAGGGATTGGGCAACCATCATCGAATTGGCGGGAATCTATTGTTGTCACAAATGCTGAGTTCCTTCAGAGGCTACTTCTTCACAACAAGCCTTCCTAGTAGTTGCAATTTTCCAAGTGGTTGTTAAGCCCTCTCATTGGGCTTTATCTGAGAATTTCGCTATTTGGTGCTGCTTGGTTAACGTCTCTCAGCTTCTTTAGTCGCATACTAATGAACAGCCGCACATTTTTGAACATGATCTCTGAGCAAATAACAGCATGGCCAGAGTCCAGATCGTTGTTTCAAAATGTTCACCAGTCTTTGATGAAGTGTCTCTATCCGCAACTAATCTTTATGTGGACCGTTGGTGCCCGTGATCTTACAGAGCATCGTACATGTGATACAGTGCTTTTTTGTGTTAGCATACGGTACACAGTATATGGAGACTGAGTTACATACAGTTGATTATTTCCTGTAAACTAACAAGTAACTTGTGCTATGTGAACTACTGTCTATGTAGTGAACACAACGCTTTTCAGACTTTAATGTATTGAATCTGCCTACACACAGACGGCTGTTCACTGAGATTAAATCAAAGAGATGTTACCTTACCTTGGAGTGCGGTGAACTCCAGCTTGATAGTAAAACTTAGCTTTGGCGTCACAAGTCATTGTAGGGTAGCAGTGTTCAGATCAAACGTCACGTAGGTGAAAACTCAAATGAATAACCGCTCCAAAATCGAGGTTTATACCTCGTAGATTCGGCGTACATCAAAATTCAGACTTGAGGGAGTATTCGCCAAAGCAACTTGTTGATCTGTTTGTCTCAGGGCGCTGAAGGTGCATCACGGTTGACCAATTGCATTACATTTAGAAAACGATAATTACACAAAGAACCATCCCAAAGTACGGAGTGAAGGGAAAATAGAAGCTCAGATGGAAGTGATAAATGGGTGTGTGTTAATAATGTCTGTCGGAAGAACGATACCTTTCTGGTCATTTTTTTACGACCAAATGTTCGAGGTACCTCACCTCGGATGCCTGACTCAAGTCTTATCTATGGGGCAACAGTAAATAGGGTTTTCTGGAGAATATCATTCAGGTCCAATGACTCACTCGGCAGTAGAGAGGTTGTCTGGTCCGGGAGCTCAAATAATACGACCTTCATGTCCGATTCTCACCACCGTTGCAAGTAGTGGGTGCACTCGAAGCCTCTAAGTTGTGTCGATAGTTTTTCAGGCGTACGAATTAATGTGCGGATGGGTACAGTTAGCCGTTGGACACTCGGAGTGTTCTTTAAGGACGCCCCTTCCACTACCCTTTTTCATCGATTGGAGGACGAGTGCTGCGACTGTATGGATATTTCTCTCGTGTGCGCATTGGGTCATGCCATACTACCTGAGCATTTTTCAGCAATCAGTAGCGCGACATACAACCCAATGAATGTAACTACCTTTCGTCAGATTTCTCCCCTCTGGTTTATCTGATATGATTGCGCCTAGAAGGACCGAGGTTCTTATCAGCTTAGCCTTCTGGATCGGTTCAGTGCGCAAGACTGGTCACTATTTCACGGTGGTAGACTAGGCCGCACACCATCAAGTCGTGTAAAACAAACAACGGAATGTCGTTTTCATGTTCCCACATTCTTTTTAAGTCTCGATGGAATCTTCGTTCGCATAATCGAACAGTTTTTCAGTCTCCATCTACTTCAGGCGTAAACCGTTTCTGGTTCATTCACGTTCCCTTTTAGTTTTCCACTGTTTAGTAGTCATTTTTGTGGCTTCTATTCCTGGCAACATCAGCTGTTTACTTCTAGGTTTTGACAGCCGGAGACTAACATATAGTGTATTACGCTCCACGAATAGATGGGAACGATAATCAGGATAGCAAAATAGATACATGCATGTGACTTTATGACTCGTAGCAACAGATACCCCATGGTGTAAGAATTGAGAACTTAACTCCTACTTAGATTCGAACAGCCAGCAAAAGAAACCCACATTTTGTGGTTTGTGGGCGATTAATCTTTTCCGGGTGTTTCATTTTTAAACACTCCGTAGTTTGCGTTCTCATAAGCCAATTCTTATTGGCTGTATACAGCCAATATTCTTGGCTGTAAGCTCTGTAACTTTCTGCGAAGCCCATAACGGGTGATATCGATCACAATTACTGGCTGATCACTGTATTGGCTTGAAAACCGCCCTGAAGAGATGTTTTGATCTTCCAGATCGGTATTTGTGTTGACTGGGGACGAGTGGTGAATGTTTTATTGGCCGTTCATTGATGAGTTTACCTTACGACATTATTGACAACAAATTTTATAATCACCTCAAATCATTATGTACACTGCTTTCTCTAGGCACTCGTTGCTCAGTAAGGCTGTTTCACCATTGCTCAAACTGAGCTCATTTCGAGGGAAAACATGTTTGATTATTTATTATCTGATCCGTCACATTATAACCTTTATTCATAATTAACTATGAACGGTGCTTTGCTGACTTCATTCTTTCTTAAGTTAGTCCCTTTTGACAGACTATTGCTTCGTTTCCTGTGTATTTACATTTGTTTCGGTTTTCATTACATGTACACGGTTCACAAGCAATTTACCATCTCAGACTAAATTGTTGTTATGTTGTGTAGCACCACGTAGCCTCTCCTTGAAGAAAAAATATGTTTAAAGGCAGCATGTCTACAACGTTGGCCTGTTTAACTGCGCAAAAATTTATTTCGTACATGTACTGTTTGCTTGTTTTTGTTCCAACACCTCGGGCTATATTCTGACCGACGTTTACAGATGTGCTATCCATTTACGCCATTAGTCGGGATCGACATCTGGATGAATCATTTGACAGATTACCTGATTACCAACCTGGAAAATATTGATTGTTTATCTATTCGTTTTTCGTGCAAAATTATCTTTTTAGTCTCACCGTTGTAGTTTACCCTGCTCTTTGCGTCTTTTTTTTGTCGAGTCATCGGGTGTTTCGTTTGGTCTAACTGGGGATAACTTTGTGGACCGCTTTAGTGACTTCTAGGTTCCG
Source organism: Paragonimus skrjabini miyazakii (assembly GCA_014338405.1). Taxonomy (NCBI): domain Eukaryota; kingdom Metazoa; phylum Platyhelminthes; class Trematoda; order Plagiorchiida; family Troglotrematidae; genus Paragonimus; species Paragonimus skrjabini miyazakii. The sequence goes on along the minus strand of JTDE01008646.1, from coordinate 12,306 downwards.
ATTATCTTCCGGGGCTTGCATACGTTAATTAATACTTTCTAACCCGATCAATCAATTGTTTCGGGCCCTCCCATAAAATGCCTGTTATTGTTTTGAGCCCGTCCCTGTGTTATGCGGCTGCGTTATTTAGCTCGAGCCTGACCAAAAATAAAGAGCCTACGGATTATATATTGCTTCTATAACAGTGCAATAAACGTCTTGGGGTGTGCGAATGTCATGCAGTGACAACCTAGATATTTTTGAAGGTGTTGAACTTAAACCTTCTCCTCAACGTTAGATGTTTTCCGTTTTACCATGTGCTGCATGTTTTCAGTTGCAGGGTTGTACAACCTCGGAGATTTTTCGGACTATGTGGTTGTCTTATTTATCAGTGGAATGTTTGCATTATCTGACGTGTGATGTTAGTCTGACGTCCTGATATGCATGTTGATTATTTAGACACGTTTTGTAAATGTTGATCCGTCGTCTGTCTATGTGTGCGCTTTCCAGGTGATTTTTGTGGGATGAGAACGACACCCGGGTTGTCAATATGCTATTGTGAGTGTGGACCACTTCCACGCCGTTGAATCATATAGACCGTCATCTCATTTGAGTCTCTTGCCACGAGGTTATCAGCCTTGGACGAATGCAGTGTAAATGAACCAACCTAGGCGCATCTTAGTACATTTCAGTACATCAGGTCACCATTTGCACACCTTGCACCTTACTCCAGTCGATTGTGGTGTCAACGTGGATTACCAGTTTAGCAGTCCATTAGATAGCATCCTCAGTACATGACCTGACCACCTTCAAAAGATCAAGCTTCACACAGTTCTGTAAAATGAGAACTACATACAATCTGAAGATATTTATGTCTTTCATAGCCGGTCAAGTTAATACAGGTTGCATATTCAATATGAAAGTGTGTGAACATTTGTGTTTCATGCATATTTGTGATAGTGATGAAGTTTGTGGGTGGTCGGCGTGGAGTGATGACACAAGCATTATCCGCATTGAGACGGCTGGTGATTTGTTAAAGGTATCGTCAGAACAGGCTAACTAAACCACCAACACCGTCCGGGAGAAGAAGTGTAAGATAATGAAGGCATTTTTCTCTCACGGTGCTCTCATTAGTAAACCCGATATCTATGGTTTAGAGAAACCGGTATGTGTACCGAACAAATATTTGTA
>JTDE01008640.1:0-14396 GCA_014338405.1 Paragonimus skrjabini miyazakii | reverse complement strand
CACAACAACACGAAAACGCGGAGATACATGTCGAGTCGAGTGAACCCGGGAATTGAGCCAAGTCGGTCAACTGCTTGATTATATTACTAGGATGAGCCAATCACGAGCATAGTATTTGAAGGTTAGTCAGACGAGTGATCGCGTTTGCAAGACCACAAGATTACCCACGTGACTCTATCATGGCAAGTTTAACGGACCGATCTTGACCTACTGACCCCAACATTGAACTGTCTGTGATCAATAGACTGAGTAGTCAGATCTTCTATACACTAGATCAGTCACAGTTCATTCCAAAGTAAAACATTACTAGTTTATCACTGGGTGTTTTGTGGTTTGGAGGCAGAATGCTGTTTCTAGGGCAATACCTATATCATTTCAGTTACATTAGGATATTGTGTAGGTTGATCGCAACTGGTTAATTGTCCGTTGTTTTGCAAGAGTAGGCTGCTCATATCTTCACCCCGACATGAAGGCCTCTGTGCACAGAATGCATGGATGGAATTGACGTGATTATTCCAACGCAGTTTACACAATTCACACGTTGTCATTTTATTAGAGGCTTTTCTGATGGCAATTGCTGCAATTGAATGTGGGTGATGTTTGAATGGATATAATATAACCCCTTTTACTTCAATCTTAATTTTATGTATGCCTGTAAGTCTCTCCGCTTGACCGCTAAAATGTGAATGTCAAGTAATTCTAAACGTATGGTGGATGTCACAACTGTTACAGGATTCTGTGTTTTTTCTCGAAGTGCCCCATCTTCCATTGTCCATCACGGAATCTTGACATCAGAACTCTTCTTCTTTGATCACCGGCCACTTACTTAATGACGTTATTAGCAGGCTGACCTCTGCAAGACTCTCGCAAACTTTGTTCCTGCGTGATTTTAATGACTGCAGTTCGACTGCAACACCAGCGAGGTGCATGTCAGACACGTGTCAACCGTTGTCGAGTGCTACGATGTAGTTATGGAATGTCATTTAACTGAAAGTATCAGAGGATTCACGCGGTTTCTCGCTGAGTCTTAAAGGTCGCGTATATAAGGCGACAGTGAGGGCTGTATTACTTGACAACAGCGAAATTTGGCAGTTCGTGGTAGAAGACATGAAGTGTCCTCAGTTATTTGACGATTAGTGTCAGCTTCCGATCGCTTGTATTGGACGGTTGCAACGAGTAAGCAAGAAGGACTCTGGGGTACGAGTATTTGTTAGTGAATGACAAAAGGGTTATTTTGTTCAGACCATACACTTGTTTAAACACAGATGCTTAGGTAATGTTCTGAGGATGTCAGCTTGTCCTCTACCACATCAAGCACTCCTTGTCAACGCTGCGAACGACTGGCTTCTTGTGCAAGGTGGACACATGCTGACCCTGTATAGAGTAACCAAATCGTTCGCTGAGGCATTAGCCACTGTAGATTGGGTTAACCTCCCTTGTTGAGAACATCTAGACTCCCACAGTCGGTGGCTGGAGTCGACATGTGAGATGGGAGTTAGTGGAACTCACTGGTGTGAAAGTTGTCATTGTTTGTTTGGTTGCACTATGTAGCCAATTTGCTGTTAAATGTTTGGATATAAACGAAGCTATTTTTAGTAATTAGGACCTTTCAACTTCCATTCTTTTTCGTCTTCCTCTTTGTACGCAGTTTGTTGTTTTCATGGTAGTGTGTGGCAGTTAGACATCAGCGAGAGCCATTGATGTATTGTTGTCTGTGATGATGATGATGACCGTTGCGTTACTTTAATGATCCTCAGATTGACTACGATATCAGCGAGGTGAGTGATAGAGATCACGTCATCCGCTTTTGAATTCGGGAAATATCAGAGAGTTCAAACCGTGGACCGCGGATTATGTTTTAAACTTCGGGAAACATCACCACTCACCAGTGTGTTTAAGTAACAAAGCCAGATGTGATTCGTGTCCTCTCAACACGTGTCCCAGTGTTACTGTGTTACTGTTGAGTTATTTGGTGTTTGATTGGTTTCAAGTTGCACATCACACACTTGATCGTAGCTGTCGGGATCAGAGAGACTACTCCGTAGCGATACACACTATTGACGAGCTCCAGCAAGAGCAAAACTCAAGTCTATCGCCTCTTTTTGAAACAACCTAGCTGGAATGTCTATTCGAATGCGAAGGCTGCGATCAAGTATGACTGTTGTTCGACTCGGGACTAACAGTGTTCCTTAGGTAGTCTGCTGTGCATATCAAACCGAAGGACATAAAATCCAAGATTTTCTGGTGCCCTAATCACACCGTAGCGTAAGCTGTTGTGCTGATTGTGAAATACTGCTCATCTCAGACATGAATATCTGATTTCAGAAGTGCCTCTTACCAGTCCGCTTCAACGATCACCTCTCGATCGCTTAACTCTGTAAAATTAATTTCGGGAACAGGTTACGATATACACGATGTGCCGTTGGGCCTCTATTGTTGCATGAAAACCAGTTGAAAATCCAACATACAGTCCAAAAAATACATCTTGCTTGTAGCCCAAGTCGAATTAATCACGAGACTTATCACTCCTAGTCATTCAGATCGATTCAATTCAAATCCTAATGAGGCCATGGCTAAGCACGTAGCATGTGTTTTGTTTAGAATATATTGAATTCGCACCATAACTATGGTAGCATTCACTCATGCACACTAACCGTGGCTGTAAGCAGCATTGTTATGGATCGAGTCTCATAATTCCGATATGACTGCCAACGTCACTTCCGTTGGTTGTCTTTGTCTATGTTGAGGGTAATCCATTAACGTGATAGTGTTGTCTTCTTCATTATATAATGCTGATTCGAGGAAATTGCTGTGGAAATCCGTTATTAGTACGACGAGTGGACTCATTCTGTCCCCACAGATTTTGCGTAGGGACAAGTGAGTTTGTGGATGTTTTGATGTATGCCCTATTTCTGAATGCAAACCATACATTCATACACACGAGTTCAGTTGCACGTTTCATTCACCTATAACTAGTTAGAATTGTTTTAACCGTCGGTCCGCTGATAATGACGACTATTTGAAAGAGTCCGTTCCCTTGATGAGTGGCAAGTGATTTCCGCTCAGTCCGATGCCTGTTTCGTGGCGCTTTTGACAACTGTGGGTCATTTGTGTAAAATTGATGTTCATATTCGGGTCATCAATTGGTTGTCCTCCTCGATTTCAGTAGAACAAGTTATACTGGGGTAAAATCTTTTGAGGGACGCGCACATAGATTCATCCTGAATGTTTGGTTTGCAGATCATAAAAATAACCTCCACGTATTTTCTAAACGGCTACGTTAAGCTCATGACATTTCGCGTTCTCTTTTCAAGCGGATTCGTAAATATGCCGGCTAACACTGGCAAAATTTGACTTCCAAATTATCTTCTCCTGAGCAACTCCAGACAAGATTTTAATACTCAAGACGATATCTACAGTTACAAAATATGCCGATGTGCCATTTCCGAGCAACTTATAGGTCGACCTCCCATCTGCTACAGCCATATCTGATAACTCTTGGATTATGGTGCCACAGACCCAACCTCATGGTTATCTGTGTCGCAGAGGTGATATGAACGAAGATGACTTTCATCGCAGAGATATCCAACTTAGACCGGTCAACTGTTGCATATCAAACGTATTGCATCAGGTACGCACAAGCATGAGCTTGTACAAACTTCACGCGACAGAGTTCGCAAACTGTGTTGAATTGAATGCATGTTCGTCGAGCTCAATTTCACTAGTCAGTTTCTCATTTAACGTTGTTATCTTGTGCGTTTCGTCGAAAAGCATTCAATACCAATCGACGACCGACCAACCATCACAACACAATCTCGTAAGCTGGCGTACATATCGTTACGCTTCAAGTGTGTTGATGTGACACTGTTGATGGGACGAATATGCGAGTCAACCTCGAGCCATACATACATGTCCGGTAACCTCTACGTGGCGCACTCAACAGTGCGTTTGTTTTCAAATTCGGGAACCGATCCAGTGCCGAGATTCGTCAAATCAAATCTTACTTATGAATTTACTAGTATCTACGAGGGTTGCAGCAGACTGGTCGAACAGTGTGGACCCTAGACACTCGGATCTTTGAGCACATCCCGAAATAGTTTCCAAGTACTAAAACGGGAACGACTATCAGTGCGTTAACAAAACAATTACTTGAATCCGGGCGCGCAATAAATCCTTCTCCATTGTTTATCAGACCGTAAGCAAACACGCTCCTTCCATTTCTAAGGCACTAACTATACATCTCAATATTACAATTTCGATTGTCCAGAAGCAGATGAAAGTAGATCTAGCACTGCCTCGGCAATGCACATTACGAATGTCGTTCATTTATGATATATTAACTGTGGGTGCTTAATTGTTTCAATGTTGAATCCTCATTGTTTCCTAAACTTCCTATTGTGTTCACAACACCGTTACCCTAAGTTTGCTGCTGTGTACATTTTGTGCACTCCACTTGCTTATCGATCAATGCACATCACATTTGAATCAATGGCTACAGGACGATTCAATATTCATTTCAAGTTTATGAGCCAAGGATAGAATGCGATCAACTCGTAGACATAATTAATTTAGTAACGGTTCATTGCATATACAACGGGGATAATGGCTTGCACAGATTGTGTGGGAATTGCCATGGACAGTTGAATAAAAGATGAAAATAGACAAACACATCAACAGTCCCAAAAATATTTGATTATGCAATTGATTTGCAGTGTTATTCCGGGCGTCACATGACCTACAATCATTATTTCGTCTTCTTGAACGCCTCCAACCACTCCATCGCCAAGGGGAATACGATCGTCGAGTTTTGTTCCGTAGCTATCGTGGCCAACGTTTGTAAGTAACGTAAGTGTAGTGCAGCCGGTGAGACGCTCATTTTGATTGCAGCTTCCTGCAGCAGAGCTGACGAGTCCAACTCACCTTTGGCTGATATAATTTTAGCATTGGCTGCTCTGGTAGCTTGTGCCTCGGCGGCCATAGCGCGTTGCATATCCTGTGGCAGAGAGACGTCTTTGATTTCAACGCGTTCTACCTGTGACGAAGTGAAAGAGCGGTTCATCAATCGAGTATCTGAAATACGAAAGCTTTATAAACTTGTGGATTGGTTGGTGCAGCTGAAATGTATTAACTAGGCTGTTTCCCGAGCGATCTCATAGGCTTGGCGAATAGAGTCAACAACATCCTAATTCGAGTTATAAGAGAAAACGGTAAAATAACTTCAATTTTAGACATCGACCCATCGGGCTCCAATTGTGATCAAAACGCTAGATTATTCTTAAATGTATGGGGTTCGAATGAGTAAGTTACTACATGCATGTTGTAGCCATAATTAAACATTTACAGCGCACCTAATTTAGTTCACAACGAGAACGACGAATTAGCGAACAAGACATGTTTCCTGTGTTTGATCAATAGGCTGTTCACAACACGATAAATATGACAACAACAACTGGGACGAGTTAGATAAACCACTAACAGAGGCTGTGAATGGCGTGTTTGTTTTCAGCTGTGCAATCACTGTTTCACATCGTGGGATTGCTTGATTGTGAAACAGGGTAGATTCAGTGTCCGCACGAACTTCTTCTGAGTGCAGAGATCAGGAATGTACAATCTGATACTGATGGCTTCGGCACTGGTCAACATTCGGAATCACACCATTTTTGATCGATATCTTGACATTCGGTAGACAATCAGAAAGGCGTCTTTCTTCCAGACTGAATGACTAGAGTCAGTGAAGCGAGTGGCATTCGCACTTAAAACCGTTTTGGTCACACCATTATTCATCCACATAGAAGGACGCTCACGCATTCTTTCAGACAATTGTGTATCACTTTCGAGGAAACATAGTCCCTGTGTAAGCAGGTTCATGAGCTCGAACTCTATCCTGCATTCCGTTCGATGTTTGTTGAGCAGATTTGGGACAACGTCCAACGACATTAATTTTGTAGCCGCTCACAAAGAGCTTAGAGTTTTGATTCACAGATTAGGTAGCAAATCTCTCAGCGACAACTTTTACAAAAGGAAGTTCCCTGGCGCTTCAATCCGCCATGGGCAAGTTACTGGGGTGGAGGATGAGAGCAATTGATTTGGTCTATCAGATGTATTTAAAGCGCAATCTGCCGAGTGGAGCAACCCGATCACGAAACCCTCCCAACTTCATTATTCGAAGTGGAGCCTATTTTAAACAACCGTCGCGGCAGACTGTCCAGACAACGTCGCTTTAACCTCGAATGACTTGCTTCCTCTAAAGTGCAATGCACGGTTGGCTCCAGAATCAAGACTGGTAGACAGGTTCACTAGGTGTTGGAAACAAGCGAACATATGTTAGCTACGTTTTGGAGAAGGTGGTCCCGAGAGTACGCGTCTTCATTGCATGTCTGTCAAAGGTAGTTAACGACGCGACGTAATTTTCAGGAGGGTTACGTTGTTCTTGTTTTTTTCTCTCGGTTAATTGACTAGAGACCAGTGATCCCTGGGCCTATTTACTGAATGTGAGGTGGATACTGACGAACCTGTTCGTACAGTCGAAGTTCGTACGAAGGCAGGTTTGTTGACGAGAGACGTGAGACGTCATTGTTTGTTAAAAGGGCATGACTGTTAGTCACGACGGATCGCGAGGTCTCCAACGTATATCGTGTGGATAATTGCATTAACTATGGGTAGGTGGGGAGCCAAAACTATGCAGCACTACCAGCGTGTGAGATATGGAAGAATTTTGGCGGACGCTGTAAATTTGCTGGTCCCTAAACTGAGAACGTTCGTCCCCACTGTTTCCAGCTCCCATTTTTCCCACAAACCTGACATTTGATCCCAATACCTTACCCACTCTCTATTTGGTTCATTGAACTAACTTGTCATCAATCGTCTGTGGCGTGAGCAGTCGTTCTTCACCTTGTAACAGCAACGACGTCAATCAAACTGCGCGACTAACAACTTGTACCTCATTCCCTCCGCCTTCCAGGTTACGCGGCGGTCAAGTATCTGGACCAAGCGCAGGAAGCATCAACAGAACAGAATAATGTTTACCTGTAAAACGCTTGTTTTGCTGACTTGTACATATATCTCATCACGTTGTCGTGCTTCTGTTTTTGCATGTGTTGCTGAATAGACACTTCCCATAAATTTGTGTGCTCAATTGGGTGATTGTGAATACGGCCTCCAACTCACCAGTTCTGTGATTAACTTTCGTACAATTTGTTTCAGCAGGTGGATATTCCGTCCCTAGCGCAGTAAATTACTATTGCTCACATGAGTCCTCCAACTGCGCCATATTATAACCTGGCCTATTCGCATGGTGGTTCACCTTTGGCCTTGCAAGTCTTGTTGGAAAACCACTGATTCGTTGGACGAGACTATCGTCGTAAACGACTGAGATTTGTCTGCTATAACTTTTGATACATTTTCTTTAATAGTAGCACAAAAATATTTTGGTGCAGTCTTGTTTTCAATTTTGGGATCAGCTGCCGGGGTACGCGTGATAGCGATCAGACGAGGATCGTTAAAACAGCTGTTCAAACGAAACTCACGCAAAAGTGGTTGTCAGGGTAGGCTGTTTCGACTGACATTCTTGGCTTGGTTGGTTCTTACAGAGTAAGAGGACAGGGACCTACCGAGTGCAGAGAGTAAACGAATCTAGCTCGCCTGTTCTCAGCTGCCAAGCTGACAGATGTGTAGGCTAACATGTACAAAGTGAGCACTGGGTGCGCATGTATGCTCGCACTAGGTTGAAAACACGTGGATGAAACCTCTGGTACATTGGTCGTCTGTGGTACATGAGCAGTCCATTCAGACCGGCACAGTCTTCGATCACTGTCATCACCGTCCGAATGGTTAGACAAGCCTGGCAAGCCATGCCTCTGGTAATTGGGCGGTAACCACCCAAGCAAGTCTGACGGCTGCCGTAACACCTGAAATGGGGGCCGAAGCATCCAGAGTAATCGATCGACTGCGGTCTCTAAACTTGGGCATGGAATTTCCAGGTAAGTGGCAGACTATCGCCAATCCAATCTAGACGTTACAGACCGCATCATGTTAGTGGTGTAGGGATCTGTTGGCTATTGTGCTAACAGAACAGCACGACTGAGAGCAGACTAGCCCCAGTTGACCACATTACAGGTGGTAGGGTTAAGGGTGGACACATGAGTGGCTGACTAAATACGATAATACATCAACCAATAGCTCACGATGGAGCCGCCAACAATTCACATTTCGTTTCGCTTCGTTTTACCAATATCTGCTGTGAGGTATCTGCTGAAGAATCGAACAAGCCACCAGTTCTAGTTAGTTTCGGTTTCTCCACATTGTTCTGTCTGTTCCGCGGAAGATTCGTGAGCCACGCTACACGCCTAATAAATGTGCATGCTATCACTTTCCCAACAGACTTTAAACTTCATCTCAGTACTACATAGTCCTTTCATCTTTCTCTAGTACAAACCTGAAAGCTAGCGCCCACAGCATGACCAACCTAACGTGTTACGCATGCACTTACTCAGTCGTAAGGTATAGTTCATGGTTGTTTGTGTTTCGGTACTAGTCGCCTACCTGAACAATAATGAATCTCAGTTATTCATCATTTCTCATTTGATCCCACTCGGATTCGTACAACTGACGTGTAATATATCCTGTTTGCACTTTGGATCAGATGTATGTTTCCTTCGGAAATACATTCCACAATACATTCCTCATTGATCATACTTGACAAACCTGGCTGAAGAAAGAGCTTCGAAACAACATTGATAAGAATTGGTAATTTTTCAAACGAAGCTTAGATGGTATAGCGTACAGTCCATTAAAATTCCATCGAACTTTCGCCGACGCACGCTCGATCAGATGGACTGAGCCTGTGGGACTACTAGCAGACAGTATGCATGTTTCGATGATAAATCGTTAGTGTATACATACATAGATAATTTTGTCTATGAATTATAACGCCAGAGGGCTTTGGATGTCCCGTGGCTCATTATGCCTAATTACCTACAGAGTTAAATGAGCAGGCTCTGAAGTGAGCTCATCTAACGTTATGACCGAAGTGTGTACGACTGAACACACTGAGGTAACAGTTAGTCAGTCCGTTGACCTTATTCGCCTTTTAAAATTGGCAGAATGTAGGTGTCAGAGTAAACGAAACTAAACGTCACCTACTAATGGTGAAATTTCTAGCATGCTCACGAGGTTTTGAAGACAGATTTTCTTCTTGCATCTCCGCTGCGATAAACAAAATGCTTGTGTACTTGTTCATGCTATGACACGCCAATACTTACAACATTTCGCCCACTGTATTATTGACTCAATCTGTAAGCCAATCCCATATGTCCTGCTCAATTTATATTCGTAGTAGTAGACATTGTGGACTTTCGAATGTATGGGGCTCATCACTGAATTTGTCTCATCCCCGTGAGTAGTAGCTGCGTCATAGTTATAGCATTAAGCACAAGTAGGTAGTATTCGATAGAATAATTCCGTACAGCCCAGCTCAATTCATTTCAAAAGATTTGTGACTCGTACCAATTGTGTCCAATCACTTGCAGTTGTGAATTCCAGCGACCTTGCCATGTTGCTACAAACAGTGGGAAGACAACTCTTCGTTTCGTTTCTTTAATGAGAAATCCGACAGGTGAGTGGTATGTGACTGATACGTCACTCATTAATAGGTCATGCTGTTTGACCGACGTAGACGACCGATGTCCGAGCCCTTTTCTAACTAAAACCTCATTGAAACACCACCTAGGTCCAAACAAATCAGCCGAAGGGAAAAATGACGACAGTCAATGGAGTGTAGGGGAACTCAGAAGAAAGGAAGAAGGTAAATTAAACAATCCACTCATACTACTGGAGGGTGATCAGTGTCATACGTAACTGTAGAACAGAGGATAATATCAAGGAAAAATGGAAATATCACCACCTCGCCAAAACACATAACGCCATCCAGTCTCAGGGAACACTAACAACCAAGATTAATCGGGCCAATGCATGAGGTTGGTTATTGTAGTGGACGTTACCACCCCAGATATGGCGAAGGCTATTGCAAGAATCCACTGCTCGATACGAGTGATTTGGCCCCGAACATCTGCCTCAGCTATCAACTGAATGATATATCCCTGTTGGCAGGTGATAAGTGCTAATTCATCTCGTAAAACCTTTTCAAGACCTTAGTCAGATCGTCCCTCCTTCGTCCATACTCGAGAACAGAAAAGTTAGGACTCCTCAGCTTGTTGAGATAATTCTTTTCTTCTAGTTTTACTGGTGTATTTAGGAATCAACATTGTACGCTGTTTATGGCCTGCTAGGAAGCAATGCGATTCCTATACTCAGTATTGGAATAGTGCCTTCACAAATGCCTCGAACAGATGAGCCGGAATTTTAGGATCTCCTGATGTAACGGTTACTGTGAGTTTGCTTTCCGAGTAGCTGCCATACACTGAGTTGAGGCTATGAAATCCCTGCTGACCTATGTTGCGAAAACTAGATTTTCAGCCAATTTACCACATGCACGTAAGTTCTGCTCGATACAAGCCTCTACTAGTGGCCTACATTTGCTATCATCTGGTGGTTGATAACAGGACACAATAAAGAGTACGGTTTATACGTAGACAACACATTCAACTGTGGATGGATCCAGAGAGAAAGCCTGAGTGAATGGTCAGCGATGTCGCTTGGATTAACCTCGTTGAATATCTTTCAGCCTCCGGTTTACTAAGGCTAAACGGGATATATCGAATCATTTGAAGTGGTACAGTGTTTCGGAATGTATGAAAACATCTTGGGACACATTTTTTTTTAAGAATTCATCCTGACTTCTGAAAATGATTGCTGTACCGCAAAAAAATGTGAGTAAAAGTTTGAACACGCCGACAGATTAGTTTTCGATTTAAGTGTTTGAATTTTTGGATTACCGTTTACCCACTGTTAGGCAGAAGTTGGAAGGAGATCGGTTGTTGTCGTGATACATATGGCATTCTGTGTGCTTCAATTATCGGCATGTTACAAGCCTTACTGTTTGGGATGCCCCCATACTGTACTTTCGCGTTAACAATATTAGTCGGAAATGTTAGAGAGGTGGACATTCGCATATTATTGATACAAACCAAAACCTTAAAGTGCGATCAAATCTAAGGGGCTCCATCGGCCTGTATTATAAAAATATTACCAGTCTTGCCATCGGATATGATTTCAAGACTGAACAACAGCCTCGCAGCCCAAGCATATTTTGCCCGTAGCGCTAACGCCATGAAACACTGTCCACTTCCAGGCTGTATATGAATGTTTTGTATCATTCGTTTAAACTTCCCCTTTACTCGCCGTCTACTCCCCTCGTTGTGAGTAGTACGTCCTATACCATAATTATGCCCATGTGAAGGTCCCTTTGGCTGCCATCTTGAATTTGAACGTTTCCTGCTTATGTTCAGCCGCTGACGACCATTCCGAACGTATGTGACATTTCATATTGATTCCATATATTTACTCTTACGTATTTGTTGATATCCACGTATTTTCTATTATAGGAACATTACCGGGTTGTTAGCAGTTGATAACAGTTTTATTTGACCTCGGGGTGTTAAGTTTCACTGGTACCCAGCTGACCGCTGAAATGAAACGCATAACAGATTCTACAGGTGTCGTTAAACAGTAGAAAGATGTGTGGATGTTTGTCTTTTCCTCGCGTATTTGACTAAAACTTGGATACCGATAACCTTTCAGAAGAGCACACGATTGCGTTTTCTCCTAGCAATTTGTCTCACTATCCGCTTAGATGCGGTTCAAATACACATTACCCATTCAATTATTTGGCGTCTTTAAAACGAGGCTTAAACGTTTATATCCTGAAAAAGTCGATTACATGATAGCATGTTACTGACGAAGGGTGATCCAATAAATGTGCTCTAGAGGAAGTTGGTCGAGTGGGTCTTTTGCTGAGTTCTAAGCTCACTAACCAGCATCATGAAATAAGTACTGTCCACATACTACTGAGCATTCTGTAGAAATGATCATATTGTTTAGTTGGAAATTGCATATCCAGTATAAAACGCAACTTTGCTGACAATGTTTTTGGGTCGTTTGTGAAAAACTGAATGTCATACATGCTACCCCAGCGTATATTCGCATATTTCAATGGGAATGTTTTCTGGTCTGCCTACAGATATGACAAAAACTGGTCAGCAGACTACACGATCTACCGTTTGCACAGGTGAGATCGTTTGTCTATTTATACCACTCCCGTTACTCACATACTTGTGGGTCGCTGGCATAAAGGACACGTGCTCAATCGTGCACTATGTTGACTGAAAATGCCACCGATGAACAGAAGGGACAAGTCGGCCAAGCAGCACTGGCTGAAACTATAACTAAACTGTTTATGGTTCTCGTGGATCTGCACGTCTATTAGTAGAGCACCGAGTAGACTGGGACTATTTTAGTTATTCTAGGGCACTATATTTCCAGCGTTTCTTAGCGCCAAGCTGGTGTGGGTTATTTCCGCCAAAATTGCAGTTGCATAGAAATTGTTACGACAAAGGGCTTGACAACCATGAGAAGTCATTCTACTAATCACACTTGGAACAAACGGTTACATGAGCTGTTCTTCTGCATTAAGATTAACCACGGGTTCATGCATATAATTCTGTTCTATAATGGATTCACGATGGATTATGTAGAACATGGCTTACGCTTTCGTACACTTGTTATTACGGTAAGGGACCATGGGTGATTATAATGAGTTGAGTCTCAACAAACACCGTCTATGTTGAATCAGCTCGGTCTAGATTGGTTGGTTCTGGTAGAAAAATAGGGGTCAGATACATACATCCCATGAACCTACAGTATGTTGGTATGAATGAGTGACAGGGACGCGTGCGGTGTACTTACGCCCCCCAACTCGACTAGGATTTAAAAAATAGTGGGTTCCCCCAGAGAGCCTGAAAAGGCCAGAAATGCAGCTTAAGATGTCTTAAGCACAGTGATCCGGTTCGCACCTCAGTGATTCCCTAGGTGAGTTAGTACAATCAGATGATTGATGAGATCAGTGACAGGGAGAAACAACCAAACGACTTGCCGAACGAGAACTCGGAATCAACCAGTTCATTCTGATATCAAACCATAGCATCGGCTTGATCAGCTCCCCCATGTGTTGTTACGTCAGGCTAACTGCAAACGCTGGCCTGCTGGTCAAACAACGACCATTAGTGGACTGTGCACCAATGACTATGACTCAGATTTTCATATTTTACCTCCACAGTGACCCTTTGGCCTCGTAGCCCTATTCACGTGGGGTGCACTGGCGGAACGGTCAGCGGAAAGGTCAGCGTCCGAACTACACAGGACAATAATAAGATAAGGCAGGAAATGTGGATGGTTTCTGAAAACCGTGAACAATTCAAACCGGTGAGACAATTGAGGAATAGAAGTGGACAACATGAACAGATCGATTCAGTTGCGAAATATCAACTCCAACTAGACATTACAATGCAGGAATAGGAAGTGTTACGATATGCGAACGCTCTGTTTCCTTCCACTAGTCACGAATGTAAAATATGCAGATTGTGTGCAATAGGTGGATGAAGCTAAACAGTGAAAAGACATAGACATTGTCAAACTAAGAATTATGTGGTCAGTAAACAAGTAGGAGGTAATAAACCGGCAAATGGAAGGTCGTGCACTGAGTGAATTTTTCCAAACAAAGTCAACTTACGCAAGGGAATGGTGTGTGAGAAATTTTTTACAATGAATATGTATTTGCGTTTTCCAAGACAATGCGACGTTGTTTGCTATCAGTTCCCTATTGCACAAACTGGAATGTAATACATGTGTAGATGTGTAGATGTATAAGTTCGACAGTTTTCTGAACAGATCCGTGTGGTCGTCACACTGAGGCTTCGCGCTGCTGGCCACTGTGTGACGATTGCGCGCGTTTAGAGATTTCATTTTTGTATGCCTTGTCCAGATTTGCTCAAACGTGCAGATATCCATCGAAATGCGCCGTGGACAAAATCTCTTGTTTTTGATGTGAACCCTTTAGATTGGGTTCACAAATCATCCTGATGGTTGTCAGTGTGTCCAACCTGAATGCAACGTCCTGCATTGGCCTCATGATCCTACTCTTGGCATATTCAGTTTTTGACAGATGCCCCCTATTATACTTCTTCCACCTTTGAAGTGTGTACTTCTGACTAGGATAACATGATTATTCCGGTATGTACAGGTTCACATCACCTGACCAAATAAGTGGCTAAGAAGAAGGTGGGCCGTTATGAGAGAGTGCACTATGCAGATATATGGTGATCAGTGTTCTTCCGTGTAGCATGTAACTGAACCAATGAATGATGATTGTCGTTTTTGATCTGTGCACTACGTAGACTAGCAACTGTGCAACGATGAAAAATTTGACATTACCGTTAGACATG
>JTDE01008638.1:1616-17415 GCA_014338405.1 Paragonimus skrjabini miyazakii | reverse complement strand
TCCAGGGGAGGGCGTGTAATAGAAAGAAAGGTCTGATCCGGATTTTATTCAAGAAGTCTTGTTACCAAGGGAAGAGGGTTTCCAGTGCAGAATTTCTCGTTGACTACACTGTGCTTCAGGTTTGCACACATATGGACTGCGTGGGACAGGTTCGAAGGCTTTGACATACTTAAGAATGTTGCCATATTAAGTGTGTCCAGCGTCTTTTATTGGCATCAGACTACCGGTAAAAATTGGCATATCGGTTACGCATGATCTGCCGAAGAGGAAGCTAAACTGGGCGGAGGAGAATGAGTCATTTGATTAGAAATGTTTAAGAGCGGCGCGTTCTAACAGATACCCATTAACTTGCCTAGTTGCTGGCGTGGGTGATCAGCCGATAGCTAGCGGGTGTGTCGATTATCTGTCTTTCGTGTGGCGTGAAAGTCGGTTCAAAGCAAACACTTCCCACACTATTTTTGTGTTTATTTGTTTTTACTTACAGCGTGTCTAGTGATATTCTACAGTTCGAAATGCCTCGGTTTATGTAGTTCATTGATTTTCTACGAATTATATTGTGTAACTCATCGTGGTAGCTTTAAACCATTCGATCACGTTTTCTTATGTTATTTCTGCTGTCCTATAGTGAGGTCTACGTTTGGGGTAGCGTAATGATAGTGACAAAGTCTAGTTAGCCTCATTCATCACAGTTGATCTATTCTTATGGGGATGTGAAATGGTTGGTCATGTAGTTAGCCGGTAATGTGTTACAAAACCGGAATGAATTACAGTATACGCTGACACTGGTAGCTCTTCGGCAAAGTTTGCCAAGGTTCTGAACAACCATGACGAGAAACATAAGGGGGAAATCATGGTGGAATCGTATTTTCACCGTGCAAGGCATTATAACTATCTTCTTCAGTTCTGCTGATAAACAGGGGTAGATAATTGGCATTTGTACCGCCTACTGGTGGTTTACCCAGAAATACACCTTCACGGGATAGACCTTGTGGGATTATCAACAGTGCACGGTAAATTTCGAAAGCATACTGACAACTAACAGTAAAGTCTACAGCTAGGGAATAAAACAAACCAGCATTCGTCTGAAACGTAAGTATTCATGGTAAGTAGGTTGAATTATTGCAGCTCAAATGACACAAGTGTGAGCCAGCATTCACGTCGGACAATTAATATGCCTAAAAGTGTTAGTTAAAATAGCTTTGGGTTGCGCACAAATGGCAATCTACACTCGGACAACCATTAAACAAAAAATTAGAGAGTAAGCAGATTGTCGGCGACACAGCGTGGAATATCACCAATCTTTCTAACGTTCCTTATGAAATTTAGATGAAATCAACTATCAGCCTTTGGAAACGACACTTCATCGACTAATATCTACGTGATATGTTGGGGAGACGGTTGGAGAAATTAGTTCAGATGGACACATAACCTAAAAACTTGGTGGCGTAGCTTTGGTGCAAGGTCGTTTTGATACTTAGTGTGCAATACAGTGCAAACGTAAAGTAGGCGAGAAATAAAAATTAATGCATATCATTCAAACCACACGAGATTGAGTTTTCTTGAGAAAAGGCAATATATATTACACCAAGAAAATTCCAATGAAAACATTTCGACGAACGCAAAATTGACCACGGGAAACAATACGATGTTATTATCGGGAAAGAAGCAAACCGGATCTCGTGACAGAAGTGCGAACATAAGCGATTTTTGGGCATACCCGATTTTTCTCGTTACAACACAAATGTTACACGGAACAAAATCCACAAGTTTGTCCTGAAAAGTGCAGTCTAACCTTTCACGAAAATTTGAAAGGCATCTTTTCGCGCCTAAACGGCCATTTCCAATTTGGCCCGATTTAAAAAACACATCGGCAAACAACACCATAGCTGTAGTTTCCGCCAAATTTATCGGAAAGTGGTATTAGGTGAGGTCTTTGTGGCAAATGGTTGTATCCTGTTTGTGGGAATTCGAGTACTGGAGCACATAAGATATTTGCAACTCACCCAATAATCAAATAGGTCTACATGAACATTATGAAACGCTCGAAAGACAACCACAGAACGAAGTCTGAAAATCCAGAATTTCTTACTGTAAAAACAAACAGAGACTGTTGCGGATGATCTGAAAAAACTGATAGCCTAGCTGTTGTTGATGTTGTTGACGTCTGCTGCATTGTTTTTGAGACTGCTGTGTTATGTCTGAATAACTTTGAAAGGTGTCCCTATTTTCGTTATATTCGTTAAATAAGCTGCATTACACCATCTTTGTTCGTATTTCGCCTACCGCTACCGTTTCAATGGGTTCAAGGGGTTGAAAACGGAAGTAGGAAGCTGGAGCTTCTCAGAATTCCTTATCATATGGGGTAGAAACTCAAGGACCTCAGCAACGGGCTGAAATGAAGAAAAGAGGTACAGTATCTGAACTAATGCAATAATTGTTGGTCAAGGCGAGTCTTGAAAATGGCTGCAGAGCTAACAGAAAAAACATGGTCTGGTAGAGCATTTCAAGCCTTGCAAACGCGCAATGAGAAAAAGCTGTCTGCGTTCTAGTCTCCTACGTTGGATCTCTAGTTTTAGGGGGTGGCTCCTCAGTGTCACGCTACTTCCCCTGTTGAGCATCAGGCGGCAAGGATGATCCGGGGGGCTGTATAATCAACAATGTTAATATCGAGCTACCTCTGAGCCTACAGTACTCTAAGGAGTACATGTTCAAAGATTTCGGCCTTTCCTCACATGGTCCAGCTTTCAGACCCCGGACGGCCTTCGTGACTCGACGTTGCATCGTCTCCAGGAGCAACTTGTCCTTTTGGAGATGCGGTGGCCAGATTACAGCTCCATTCTACATAAGCAGTCAAACGAAACTGTTATAAAGAAGCTGAAAACAATTAGGGTTGAACTGGCCAATGAGGTGGTTCAATAACGCCGGGATGTTGCTAGCCTTTTTTGCATTTGTTTCAGCGTTCGCTGAGCTCAAAAGAGAGTGCGAAATAGTGCATCTTATGTTCTTCTCAATAATAACCGCTTGAAGTAGATATCCGCTTAGGTAATCACTGGTTTTCATAGAGCCGCGAATGTGCATCGCTTTGCACTTACCAGCATTAAGTTCGAGTCGGTTAGCTTGAGACCAATGGAAATGAATATCCAGGTCATTCTGTAAAATGACAGAATCATCGGTTGTGTTGACAGCTCGCCAAATTTTGACGTCGTCCGTAAGCAGTAGCGACGGAGAAGTAACTGAGAGTGGGAGATCGTTGAAGAATACCAAAAATAGCAGCGGGCCAAGAATTAAACCCTGTGGTACTCCACTAAGGCTGGGCTTGCAGGTAGAGAAAACGTCATTAACGCGCACCATGTACAGACGGTTAGCAAGATCAGATTCAAGGTACTAGAGAAGATTGCCTCGTATTCCATGATGGAAAAGCATGCTGATCAGGAAAGAATGATCCACGCGGTCGGACGCCTTGGTAAAATCGAGATAAACAGCGTCTATTCCATTGCCCTGAACAACTGTTTTCGTCCACTGGTAAGTGGCTATTAGAAGATTGTGATACACGTGCAGAGTTGTCATTATATTGTATTTCATTTTGCTAACAGTGCGCAACTGCTGCATCAGACCACATTGTACATTTTTGTTTGACTTCAGTAAAACTACAACACAACACGTTTTCGAATGAACTCTGTTACATGTGCTTGCTGGTTCTTCCTACGACGTCAGTGGTTGTCATCCAGTTTAAAAAATCCTATTTGTTGGATTAACTTTCAACTCTGTTACTTTGCGTCCTCACTTACGCTTGGAAAAGTCAGAATATTTTCCGGCGTCATTGGACGCCTCACGAACATTGTCAATCTTTGGTGGGTCCAGTCCTTGACCCCACTGGTTATTTTTGTATCGAAACTTATTGTACTTCATACATCTGTTCCACTACAATTTGGTGAGCCCGACGTGACAATTTCTTTTACCTACCATATTTTGGATATTTTATTATTTTGACATGTCTCAGTGTTGTGTTGAAGCTGACAATGACTTTAAGGAGGCATGCATTACTATTCGATTTCTAAGTTTTTGTATCCCTGATCCTTGGTTATGGTATGGTCAGGTCGGACCTGTATTCAGGACTCACAGAGTTATATCACAACCTATGATGTAGTCATACGTAGTTCAGTCTATTCCAACTAAGATTGCTGAGGCAGTTTGTGATCTTATTGATGAAATGCCCTCTGAATGCCTATACAGTACTTTAAAATAAGCCTCGATAAATAGAATTGGACTGCCGGAGCAGAATAAGTTAGACCAGCTGTTTTCTAATATTGAACTGGGTGATCGTAAACCGTTGCAACTACCCCGACACATGAAACAGCTGCTTGGACCACGGAAAATGGACGATTCTATTTTTTGGCAACTCTGGATGAAACACTTATCTGTTTCCACCCACGAAATACTGGCATCGTTTAATTCCACCGTCCCCTTATGGAATTAGCTGACGCTGCGGATAAGATGCTTGAAGCTAACCCATCTTCCCAACTGGCTCCTGACATCTTTCCCACCTCACCTCAGCAACCAAATGATGCACTTACCGCACAAATGACTGCACTCACAATGCGGATGCAGCAGATGATGAACCATGATTATCGTCGGAGTCGGTAATCATCTAGTGTGCGTCCATTCAACAGCCAGCATTCACATACACCGAACAGGAATGCATTATTTTGTTTGTACTATCAGAACTTTGGTTAACGTGCAACGCAGTGCAACCAGCCATACTATTTTAAATCTACCCCTTCGGGAAACGCACTGGTTAGTCAATAACGGCGACGGCTGTCTCTGGCTTTCTTCCAACATGTCGCTTATTTTTCGCATCAGATAAGTCAACTGGTACCAGATTTCTCATCTTTACTGGAAACGAAGTGAGTGTAATTCCTTGGAGGCTAGTCGTAGACCGTGAGTTCCTGAATTGTAGGGTTCGGAAAAATTCTTCTCCTGAAAGCTATCGCTTTATTAGCTTGGTAACTGGTGCAGAAATTGAAATCTTCGGAATCTGCGACATAGATTCATATCACTTTGTTTTAACTGACCATTAATTGAAAACGGTCTTATCGATATTGTTTTCCGAAAATCCGTATGGCCGCTGTTGTTGTGGTCGGTTGTGTTTGGCAATGTTAACGCAAGGATGCAGAAGTTATTTTTAATTTATTTATTCATTTTATCCATTTATTGGTTATTTTATTTTTATTCGTTCGTTTTTTATTCAGAGAAAATAGATTATATTGCGGCTTTTAAGGCGATGCTTGGGGATCGTGAATTTCGCACTTTCTTACAGTTCCAGAAATCTCTTCAGATGTACATAGATGAGGAGCGAGCAGATTGCTGTGAAAACATTTGTCATGGATTGGATAGCTGCGCAAATAAGGGCAGCCCATGTGGTGTTCGGCTGCGGCATCCTGTTGTGTTACTTTCATGTACGTGATGCTCTACGTAAGCATGTAAGTGGGCAAACTTCATCCGTCATATTTGTTAAAAGACAGTCTTTTCACAGTCTGTATCTCTTCCACCGATTGGCTACGGCAGGCAATGAGGGAGGGTAAGTAGCACTCCTACACTGTTAACTGCGGGATCAAACGTGATTTATATATCGTCGACCGAACGGATAGAAAGTTTCTGAATTATTTGTTTTGTAATTGGCTGTACATCAAACCGAAGTGGGTCACCCAAGCGCACAGCAATGTACTCCACTTTGGGAATCGAACGAATAATAGGTTGGAGAACGCAAACGGACGGTTGAAGAAGAGAACGTACTCAAGAGACTTCCTAGTTGCTGCATTCAGAAAATATGGATCAACAGCGCTTGGCTGCTGCGGGAGAATGAACGGCCTATGGGTGCGACCGTCGTGAGGTTGTGGATGCCGACTGGTACGTGAAGAACGTTCTCCACAGAATGACCACAATCGCAAGTCACCCTGTCCAAAAACATTGGAAGGGACGGACTCCGCGACTCCCTTTCGAAGCAATATCTGAGTGCAAGGTATGTGCTTCCCTAGTAATCACTTTGAACATTACAGTTACGTGTGCATCAAGATGGCGACGCTTTCGTCGTGGATGGCACACGTGAATGTACTGTTTACCGTACAACTTAGCTTTCATGCACACACATTTTGTCAGCGTTTCGGAAACATTTCTGCCCCCACGGTGAGGCTTTTGTAATTTCATTTCACTTTACAAAGGCCACGTCCCGATTCAAGAGCGGTGGCTGGCGGAGTACAAATAGCCTGTTCGACGGCTAATGAGCCGCAACTTCGGCCACTTGCTGCAGCCAATTTCAAGCATCACCACAAAGCCCTGCACCATGTACTTAGAAAACTGCATGACTAACAACCGCACGGTGATGACCTGCTTTAACAGCATCATTGCGGTTGCCAGTAAAATAGCCGAACGTGCTAAAACCGGTTTGCCTTCGTACAAAGTTCCCATGGGCTCACCTACAAGCAGTATGCAGCCGAGGTGGGTGAAAAAGCCTAACTCGGGATTGCCGTGTGGACACTGCCGTGACCCCGTACAGGTGGACAGCTATTTTTGTGATGCCGATCAACTGATTTTCCCCTCTAAATGTATCCAAATGGCACACATAAACGAGTGTCCATTCTATGGCAAGCAGCTTCAACCTCAGTCGCCTGGTGAGTGCACGCTTCGAATTCTCAATTTTGTCAGTTCCCTTTACTTCAGCCATTGTTTGCACTTCCCCAGTGATTATGAGAAACAGGTCCCGCACACCACCCACAACGGATGTCGACTTAGAGCGGTCTGCTGACAGTGTGCCGCTTGCACACGGGCCGCAGAAAGCGTGAATCAAAATAACCTACAGCCATTATCCTGTTGATATGACTGAAGAGAGTAAGTTCCTTAATATATGTGTACACAGATTTCTTGCAGATTTCCGATGCGATGAAAATGATCATGAAGACTCCATCTGATACACGGTTTCAATCATCCGGGAGGACACCCATAAAAAGTGAAAACCAATGGTAACATTCTGTGTTGAAGAAAGGCGGAGGTATTATGAAAATTTATACACAATCTTAGAATATATAAATCACGCTGATATCCTAACGTTTTCGTTCTCAGCGGCTTTACTCTTCCGCCTGTGTTTCTGCATAAGCTGTGGTTATGCGGATTTATTAAGGTAGGACAAAACGGACGCAGTAGCTATAAGTGTCATAATCTTTTCAGCTAGATATGTTCTTCGATGTCATTCTTTTACCAGGTAACCTCGACTCCATCTCAGCGTACGTCATAATTTCATGGAAACTATCGCAACCGTGGTGCCAACGTATGGCAAAAATGGCGAACATAACGGAAACACCACTTTCTTGTTCAGTTTTTGTGCACTGTTCTACGTTGAAGTAGGTTTATTAGCGTACGTTACATTTGTAGCTTTATAAAAAGCTTAGTACTCATGTCTAACAACATTTTGATTATCGAAATTATAGTAGTGTTTTCCTGTTTAATTACGTCCGAACTTAAATAACAGCATCCACTTCCTCGTCTATGACATCGATGTTCATCATATTCTACCATCAGTTTTCCGAAATCACGTAGAATGCAACTTTTCGTTATTTTCCCATTAATCCCTATGCTATTAAACTGCTGCACATTACTTGGTTACGTCCTCGGAGAATTTGAAGAAAAAATTTCCACGCAACAGAATTATGAGATTTCAGGAAATGAAGCATGTCCCAAAATTTCAACAAATTCGGTAGTTGGAAAATATTTTTTAACTAAAAGACAACAGAGATATTCACGGTCTACTGATTACGCGTAGCGTGTAATTCCACGGCGAGCGAAAAATTTATCCAACCAATTCGTCCGCCCTGCAAGCTGCTAATGGAAGTCGAATAGCAACCTACGGTATGCGCTCACTTACGCTGAATCTGGCATTGTGACGCCAATTAGATTTTCGTCATTGCATACGTTCATAATGCCACTATCGGTGCTCAGTTCCCGTCAGTTTTCGGACTTAGCGTTGATTTGCAACAAAAGAATCTTCTGGATAGCACAACGTTGCTAACGGTGCCAAGATTAGTTCCATAGGTCTGCAGTCCATCATACCCAAGACTACACCAAGATTTTCTACGTTGCTCCAAAGTTTTCCAAAGTTTACAACTCCTCCGTACGACCCCCCGAAAGTTAATCACCAAGTGGTTCACCGCATCAACACTGCAGGTCATACCACCGATCGACCGCGTCGGCCTCCGCCCACAAGGCTGAAGGTTATTTAAGCTGAATTTGATCACATTTTGCAGCTAGGTATTATCGGGCCGTCAAACAGTTGTTGGTCAGCCCCATTGAATATAGTTCCTAAAACGCCGGCCGACTGGCGTCCGTGCGGCGATTTTCGTACACCCAAAAGCGTTACAATTCCAGATCGTTACTCAAATCCTCCTATTCATGACTTTTCTCCCACTCTCGTTACCAAAATTGTATTTTCAAAATTTGAATTAGTGTGCGCTTATCATCATATTCCTGTAGCCCCTGAGGATATTCCAAAAACGGCAATCACAACCCCGTGTGGTCTTTTTGAGTTTCTCGGAATGCCATTTGGTCTATGTAACACTGCCCAAACGTTTTGTGGACGAAGTTACCCGAGGTGTTGATTTTGTTTATGTTTATCTTGATGATGATGTGTTGATTGCTAGTCAAGATCATTGTGAACATGAACCACACATCCGCTTATTACTGGAACGCTTCGTTCAATTTGGAATCACTACTAATCCCTCGAAGTATGCCCTCGGTGTTGATTCACTGGAGTCTTCAAGACATATAATCGGTTCCAAGAGCATCCAACCGCTGGACACAAAAGTAAAAGCGTTACATGATTTCCCCCTGCCCGATTCAATTAAGAAACTCCAACGTTTCATGGGTATGGTCAACTACTATCGTCGTTTCATACCACACTGTTCACATATTCTACAACCGTTGACCGACCTCCTACTGGGATCAAAGAATGGCGTTGTTTTCAATGTCCAAACACTGCATGCGTTTGACAGTGGCAAAATATTACATAGGAACACCATTGCCTTGTCTCATTTTAATATCAACCCTAATTGTTTCTCTCAACCGATAGTTCAGCTAACGCAGCGGGAGGAGTTCTCCAACAGCTTGTCAACGAAGAATTACAACCGCTGTCGTTTTTTCTCAAAAGCTATCCCCTGCACAAGCTTAGTATAGTATGTTTGGCAGAGAACTACGCGCGATACACCTGTCGATTCGGCATTTCCGGCACTTGTTAAAAGGTCCAGTTTTCACTGTTCTGACAGACCACAAACCACTTGTCTACGCACTCAACTCCTTACCGGACAAACATTCCCCTCGTGAAATCCGTCATCTTGATTTCATCGCACAATTCACAGCGGATATTCGTCACATTCCAGGATCTGCCAACGTCGTCGCCGACGCCCTGTCTAGACCACGTTTCGATGCGGTTTCAGCTTCATCAGAGATAAGCCTGGAGAAACTGGCAGAGGCACAGCTGAATGACGAAGAGCTATCTCATCCAAAGACATTCTCATCTCTCCGGCTGTCTAAGTTTCAACTTCCTCATTCTCATTCCAATGTCCTGTAAGATGTATCTACTCCCATTCCGCGACCATTCGTTCCAATAATTTATCGTAGACCCCTGTTCAACTTCCTACACTCGCTTTCACACCCCGGGGTATGCGCCACTCTCAAACTCATTTCTCAACGTAGTGTGAACCAGTATGTACGCATTTGGGCAAAATCCTGTTTGCATTGCCAGGGGCAAGGGCCATCAACATGTTGTTTCCGCATCTCGCCATTTCCCCACAATGAATTCTCGATTCTCTCACATCCATTTGGATACTGCTGGTCCTCGACCTCCTTCTGATGGAAGGACTTCTCTACTCACTTGTAGTGATCGTTTCACTCGTTGGCCGTTGGCAATTCCCATATCAGACACCACTAGTGTTACAGTTGTCAGGACATTTCTGCTCAACTGGGTTGCTAATTTCGGTGTGCCTTCAGTAGTTACCACTAATAGGGGCGCACAGTTCAAATGCCAGCTCTTCCGTGATAGGACGTGTATGCTTGGCTGCGAACACATCAAAACGACTGCATATCACCCATCTTCAAATGGTCTAGTGGAACGTTTCCACCGACAACTGAAAGCATCATTAATCGCCCAATATTCAAAGCACAAATGGACGGAGTGCCTTCCACCTACCCTGTTAAGTATCAGATCAACCATTAAGGAAGATCTTTGAGCAACTCCGGCAGAACTAGTCTATGGATCAAGTCTGCAACTGCCCGGCGAATTGTTCCAAGGTTCGTCTCACATAACTAATCCAGTGGACTGCGTGCAAGAACTTCGGAGTCATATGGAGAACATTCGCTCAATCTCTACGTGGAAGCATGCATGGCCCAGTCGTATACCCCCTGGTTTACATACACGCACAGGCGTGTTTGTCCGCTGTGGCTTAGTGAAGCGTTCACTGGGACATCCATGCTCTGAACCATTCAGAGACACATCACGTGATGACAAGTACTTCACGACTGAACGGGCAGGGAAACGTGATACCATCAACGTTGACTGCCTGAAAGTGGAGCATTTCGGCAGTGAGCTTCTACAATCGCCAAGCAAATTAACACGTCAGTTTACAACAAATCCTCCTCTCCCTGTTACTCTGGCAGTCTCCACCATTTCAGTGAGCACATCCCCCAACATCCACTTACCGCTTACGGATACCAACTTATCCCCGCCGAATTTAACCACTTGCACATGTAGACGTATTAATTTGCCTACTCGTTTCCGTTAATTGCTTCAGTGTTGTTAATTTTGCCTTCTATCCGAGCATCAACACTTGTTTCAGATGGTGTAAGAGGATAATATTGTAGAGTTTTTATTATTTTGTACTTCGTTTTGCTAACAGTGCGCAACTGCTGCATCAGACCACATTGTACATTTTTGTTTGACTTCAGTAAAACTACAACACAACACGTTTTCGAATGAACTCTGTTACATGTGCTTGCTGGTTCTTCCTACGACGTCAGTGGTTGTCATCCAGTTTAAAAAATCCTATTTGTTGGATTAACTTTCAACTCTGTTACTTTGCGTCCTCACTTACGCTTGGAAAAGTCAGAATATTTTCCGGCGTCATTGGACGCCTCACGAACATTGTCAATCTTTGGTGGGTCCAGTCCTTGACCCCACTGGTTATTTTTGTATCGAAACTTATTGTAGTTCATGCATCTCTTCCACCACACACGAACGGCTCCTGCGAAATCCGTGTTTAGCATTGGAGGGAAACTCACGAACCTTGAGATAATTATACAGCGTGTCGTATACAGGCGCGTGTAAAAGTTTTGAGAGGCTTGGCTACAATGCAGGTGGTTTGTAGTCACTGGGACAATTTCGCCCACCACTCTTGCAAACGGGTGTAATGCTCACGAGTTTCCAACTGCTGGGTACTGTTCTCTGAGAGACGGACTGCGTAACAATTAAGCCAAGTGAATCAGCAAGCTGTCCCGCCATTTCATACAGGGCCTTGGGAGGTATGCCGTCGAGGCCAGGAGAGCTGTCTCTAAGGCACCTGAGTTTAGTCAGCACCTTCGTGGAGGAAATGTTCACTATGTAGGTGCCATCGGTTTCTGTGTAAAGACGAACCGGAGAAACTGAAGATGACTGCGCAAAAACACTTCTGCAAAACTCGGCAAGGACATCAGCGGTCTCGCTATCATAGTTAGTAAGGCCTGGTGGGTCTAAGAATTGTGAAACTCCCGTTTTTGCTTTGCGGGTTGGTGCAACAAATCGGGAGAGGCTCTTTGGATCAGCAATAAGGCGTTCTTTGAGACGGTGTCGGTAGTGAAGGCGGTCACGTTGAATTAGCGATGTACACCGATTCCTTAATGCAGCGTATATATTTTGGTCAGCTTCATATCCTCACAATCGATAGCACATCCAATCATACCGCTTCTTCAGAATGAGTGAGTGTACTGGAGCATAGTTAACTTGAAAGCTTGTTCCGTTTGGAGCCCGATAATGGTGCAGATTCACCTACGGCTACAGGAACGATGGCGGTAAGCGTCTCAGAGAGATCATCTACAGAGTGGAGTGGAGTGTAGTTCACCCATGATTGCATTTCCCAGTGGCCACGCAGTTCCCCCACATCCATTTTCCGGAATTTTCTGCGATCACAAATCGTTCAGCTGACCAGATTTTTGCTACAAATGAAGTCGCATAGGACGACCGCTTGATCACTTAGTTCGAGTGGTGTGGTGTTTGTCTACCATCAACCCTTCGTTACTGAATAGGTAATCCCGTTGCGACGAATTATGGCCGATACGCCACCGTGTGGAACCAGATATGTGCTGCGTTGAGCCCAAAGCTCCGACTGTGTGAAAAAATCGTGCGTAGATAGAATTTTCAGTGCCTGCGTACGAGAGGGCCGAAAAGTTGATTTCGGGTAATTTGAAGTCGTCCATTAATAGAATGTGGGAACATCCTAGGGCTCGTCTTTAGAATTATCTGAAGATGATGGACGATGTAGGACCCCTACAAGCCAGCGTTCTGAACCGCTTAGGCGAATCGACCACCAGACCGTTTCTTGAGTAGCGATAAGTACTGGATTGTTAAAAAGGAAGGCCTGAAGGAAAGTGTGGATATAGAGGGCCGATCCACTCCTCTACCTCCAGTTCTTTCCGCAGGGAAGATAGCCAGATCATCTAAAGCGATTTCAGAATCTAGGTAGGAAGTTCTCAGCCACGACTCCGTTATGGCAACAATCCGGGGATTTGTGGCGGAAGAAAGTTCCCGAAAATCTGGTAGTTTATTCACCAAGCTAAGCGCATTTGTGTTCATGCAATTTACAGAGCTAATACTAAACGAATGAACGTTTTCCAGGGATTGTGAACTGGAGGGTTTATTGGAGACGCAACGCTGACTTCACAGGAGCCGGCTGTAGCGAGATTTTTGAGTTCATTAAATACCCAATACGAACCGCCAGGCGACTAGTACGCGTGCGGTGATAGGCTTTCAATAAATCTCTTCTTCTCTAGAACGATCGGAGTGAAACGAACTCCCGCCAGAGAAAAGTCGACACGGACGTCGAAACCGCTGTGGTATGTGTGACGCCATCTCATGCGAGGTGACGGTAATTTTGAGGAGTCGTGGTCGAGATTCACCCGACTCCGGCTTGGGCCGCAGAATGCGATGTATACGCTGAACCTGGAAGTTGATAGGTTCAAGGGCAGTTGACAGGAATCGCCACGAACTCTTGTCATGTGGTGGAATTGGGGACATTCCTGATAATGACATTGCGAGATCGGTCGGTGGTTTCAGATTCCTTCTGAGCGAGTTTTCGCCTCTGGCGTTCAGCCCATGGTATATCGGGGTATACCCGGGCCCCGGAGTCATGGAGCAGCTTATGTGCCGCTAGGAGAACGTCTTCCCTCAAATTAGACAACGAAGGCACGACCCTTGCTAACCGAGGTTTGTCAGCCTGTGGCGAATCTAATTTCCTAGCCAACCCCATGACAGAGTTTGGGACACTTGGATATGTGCCCATCTTAGTACAAAGACTGGCCCAGAGCCCACGATCTTGCTCATCTCGGAGCTTTAAGCACCTGGCGGCACATTCCAGAAGGATATGAACACTTACAGAATCCTCTCGAGCAGATGAGCTAAACCGTTTAGGAGTATCGGTGTTAGTGCCCCTAGAGAACTTCGCCGAAACTACGCCGTTATTAACGTAGCTCTCCCGAACAGCAACATTCGGCTTCTTGGATAGTACCTAGCGAAGAACCCCGGAATTCGGTTTTTTGCTTGCACGCTGTTGGCGGGTTGTCAGCAATAATGGGCATGAGCGTTTTCGGAGCGTCGGATGTAGCCCTCTTTGACTTCTCTCCCGAAGCAACTGACGCATAAGATGCTGTGCCTGAACACTACATACTTCACTGGCTACAGTCCGTGGCTCAGGAGATATCCCATCCAATGGTGAGGTGTTAGTTTCAGAACCAAGACCATGCCTAGCGGCTCTACAACAGAGACTAATAAGGTGGATGCAGTCCAGCTCTGTTGTCGTCAACATTTTGTAAACCTCGTTTGAAATGCCTAGACACGGGGTGTCAAGCCATGTGTCCCAGAGCAAGCACTGCACAGCGCGCACAAGATTTACACAAGATCCACAGTTAGACCTTTTCATCAACATTGGGGCGACTAAACGAATAAGAATAGGTTAATTTATAATTCCCGAAGTCTTCAGGATACAGACACTGTCAAATATCGATAATACAGCGTGGGATTCAAGTTTGAACCAGGTTGTCTTGTTTTTTCTTCTTCTAAAATTATTAAGCGTTTTCTGTTTACGTTTAGGTTGCCATTTTAGTAATTTCGTGTCTACTAACTATTACTCAACACCTCAGCATCTAATTTTATGTAGGACTTCCAGTTTAGTCTCACCTCAACCTCCATTTTTTTGCAGAGTCGTTAACTCCTGTCTCGTATTCTTGCTTTTTCTCTGACAGTTCTGTAGACAACACAGATATTGTATCGCATTTATTCAGTCTAATTACTAGAATGAGATACGAGACCCGTAGCCATTGCGGGCTTATCAAACGCAAATGTGGTGGAAGCCAACTCTTAGCAAACAACTCTGATATCTTGTGCCTAATGGCGTTCAGCGTTCAATGTTCGCAGCTCACACAGTATGTATTCAACCTTCACAAGAAGTATCGTGAGTTAGAAAGGGTATGCAGTGAGTGCATAGGCTTAATCCCAGTCACAAGAAGACGTAAGTTGGTGAATAGGAAGTCAAAAGCTGACTCCCCGAATCAACCATTTACTGGGCCACGTTTAACCGCACCATCTACCACAGAAGACGAAAAATCTGCTAGCCCTGTGGATGTTGAAAACACGTTTACAACCACCTCTCCCGCACCTTGTGCCAAGCCCAGCGACACACACGCTAATTCAGCGACTAACTCTAGCAAAGTATCACACTACAATCCGCAGGTGTGTCCACTAGATGACACTCTTCCGATGACAACCGAGACGTCTGTCTTGGATGTTCCAGAGGTCGGTGAGCCTAACCATGTACTCGAGAGTCACCCTAGTGTGCTAGAAACCCATCCATTTACGAAGCAGCGTCTGATTAAGACAGGGAAGGCGAAATCAGAGGTAGCCTGTGAGCGTCTTGACACCCGCATCATGGTTATCGGGACCACAAAGAACTCGGGTTCTAAAGATCAACTCAACAAAACATCGGAAGCATGGAGGGAAGATAATTTGGCTCTGATCCAAGGTATACAGTCGGAAACTCATACCCTTGGCGAGAGGCTGCATCAAGTAAAAAGACATTTGGAGGTGGCTCTCGGACGAACACGGAATCTGATCGTCCATGGCATCCCTGAACCTTACTTCAAGGATAGTAGAATTAGAGTGAAAGTCATTAAGTTCCACCTGGTGAATCTGTTCAGGCTCGCCGGCTTGAATGAACACGTTAGTATAAAACGAATAGTCAGGGTAGGTAAATAGAGGGGGCACACGCAAGTGCCAGGTTCAGTGAGACCTATGGTGGTCGAGTTTTTAAACCCAATTCACCGCGACCTCCTTCTAATGAAGTCCGGGGTCATAGCAACAAGAACTAACAACCGTTTCACTGTTTCCCCCGATAGCTTATCAGCGCGTTCAAACCGCCATGATGCAGAATTAATTATACAAAGATGCCGCCAGAATGTTGAACGCCAGTCTACTGTCAGGGAAAACCACACTACAGGCCAAACGAAATCTCTTCGG
>JTDE01008637.1:6466-17044 GCA_014338405.1 Paragonimus skrjabini miyazakii | reverse complement strand
CAACAATCTGTATTTGAATGTGGATGGAAAAACGTTTGTTAAATGAATTGTGTGGCAACGGGTTGGCTCGCCTATCGCAGTAATGATGAACGTCCTTGCCATTTACAGTTGTTATTAGTAGAGTAAGTTTCATGTCATAAGATATCACTCAAGTAGGACATGTTTGAAGAATAGGATTCAAATGCAACAACAACAAGCAGTTTGATATTAGCATCGCTTAGCTATGGAATGAACGAAATCGTCCATAATACTCGCACAAGTTTCTATATTTTTCTGGATAGATGCAATTTTTCGTAACAGTTACTATATGTATGATTTGGTGATGGCAACAAAATGTTCTGGTGAGAAAAGGAAGCGGATGATTCGCTTGGGACATTCAGCGTAATGATAGCTTTATCAAAACTAGTGCAGACAAGTCCTCATCCAATTTTCTGGTCATTCGATTTGGAGTCATATTTTCATACAATCAAACACAGATTGTTCTCAGTTAATAATTACACTCAGCGGATTACACTCAATGTGTTCCAAGATTGTGTTTCATTTGGCATCGGTCTGCATCATCATAAATAATCCGATGCGGAGTGATGAAATTGTTTATGCATGCGCATTTTCCACAATTGTGGAAAACGTTCCAAAGTATAACTATAGTCTATTATATGATCGAACGCGAGATAAACTCTGTCAGCTCATTTAAGGACGGTTCTTGTGCCATACCAAAAATGTGATCTGCAGTTTCTGCCCACTTATGTTGTAGATGCAAGGGTACGGCCCTCACGATGCGCTCTAGTGTTGTCACCGAGTTGACTCACTGCAGTAGAGCAGCTCTGCATTCTTCAACGCTGTTGCCCACACATTTGCCGTTGAGCAGAAACCCATCTACAATAGATCTAGCAACAAAATATTGCTGCCCGTAAAGTTATTTTAGCAATTGCCGTGCTGTGCAATAGCCAGGGCTGGGTTCTAGCATGACACATTCATCTATCGACTCCCTAGCTCGACCTTTGCAGTAATACATCAGGTAAAGGGGCCTCTGACCATCATCTGATACTTTAGATTCAACATAGCTCTGAAACTGTCGCACAAATTTTCAATACGTCATGCGGTTGCCATCAAAGAAACCAAGTTCCACTTTTGGCAATGCCAAGCTTGCAGAAAGTGAAGCTAGTGCGGAGCCTAATTCTGCACGAGACGAAGTCGGTACTGGTTCTGCAGTGCGGGAAGTCATCAGATTCAAACGTGTTCCACAATCACCAAGATACTTATGCATGTGGGCGTCTCGCTCAATTCTATCATCTCTGTTTTCTGATTCCAGATCCTCATTATAGGTATCTTCATATTCATCAGTTAGCATAGCGTTTAACCTAGCATCCTCTACATCTGACCTAGCTCACAATAAAACCATCTGTAGTTTAAATTCTCCCTTAAGCTGTCTTTCTTTCAATTCAGCTCGTAACAACGCGGATCTAGCCTGAGCACTCTTACGACTGTTACAGCTAACATGGGAACCAGAGCATGAGACAGAATCAATAGCACCTTTGACTTGCTCGCATGACTTCAGTTGACCATCCAGTATAGGTTGTTTCTTGCAATTGTCAGACATCATCAAGGGTTGAGAAGACTGGAGATTAATGTTGAGTACGGTACGATCTTTCACGAAGACGTTGAGCAACGCGTAGCAATAAACCGACGATCCCAAATGGTCAAAACAAGATTGGTTCACAATGCCACGGTACTATTGAACAAATGATCTAAGTTAATAAGTGGACAACCTCAACAGTTTCGATCGACGGATCATTTCCGGGAGATATTTACAATTTGATGCCAAATAGGCTCAAAATTAACTATAAGCACATAATATAACATCCATACCCAACAGAGTTCTTTCGAGCAGTTAACAGGTTCAAAATCAACAGGGACGAGCCGAGCTCCAAAAAGTGTTGCACGCAGCACTCAAGCCAAGTACAAAAGGCGACAAGTGGCTAATCACACAACCGTCAATTGACGCGATAAAACAAAAACATCTAGGTCAAGGCTAATTAACGGTCAGAAACAGGGACAGTAGAATATACAGGGATGAACGTTTTGAGGGGAATAGGGTTGAGTCGAATTTTCACCTGACTGAACTTCGAAATTCGATACAATCTTCTCACATGCTTTCGGATACGGACCGGCAGAAACGTCTATAAAATATTTGCTTGTGATTCCTCTAAATCTATCTAGAATCCTTATGGACCCGTTGAAAAATGAATTCGTTCTTTAAAAATCAAGATAAACCACAGGGGAACAGTCTAGCAAACAGTCGATATGTAGATTTCAATAAATATTGAGCGATGATGAGGGCAGAAACCAATTTCTGACGAATCATTCAAAAAGCGAATACCCTAACTTTTGTGAAATCACCGCTAACGTAGAGGGAAGTATATTGTGAAATAAAGTTACTCCCAAGTATCTGAATGCTAAGTCTCTGGTGACATACATTCTCAGAATGAATAAATCTAAATGCCGTTTCGTCTGGTGTTAGTGATGATTGCCATTAACAAGTGTAAACAAAACATCCTTACATTTTGAGATGTTCATGTACAAGCAACAATAGTGATGACTCGTGTAGAACAGGCAGGTCGTATTCAGTACTATTGCGGTAGAAATGTGATAGATGGGCATCCCAAAAATAACTTCTTCCACCTGCATGAAAATCGCGGTAGTTTTAGTGATGGCACCTCATTCACGTGAGGTGAGAGAAGAAAAGTTGACAATAGAGCCCTCAGGGTTGGACCTATGTTAGTCTCCAAGCATGAAGATACGGCGTTGTTGAAATACGTTTATTGTGTTGTATCGTTGGAGCACCTGCCCAGTGGACTAAGAAAGCCTAGTTAATCCGTTGATTTTGTAACAGTTACCACCATGTTACTTGTTCAAATAACGCAACTCTAATGAAAACGCTCGGATGTCCTTGCTTCCCTCACCTAAGGTTGACAGAATGAACTGGATGATGCCGGTAGCATCATCGACATTGGATCTCAGCTGTCGGCAAACGTACTGAGGATGAATTTGATGATTACTCTGAAAATCAAAAGCCTCCGTAACATTTTCAGCACGGCGGAAGTGTATGATGTCGGGTGTAATTTGGACGACCGGTTAAAAAGCCATGCAGCTGACGATTTTTCCCAGCAAAGACATGGAGAAAACTTAACATCTTTGGATTAAGATAGTTTGTCTGTGCAATGCTTAACATCATTGGAGGATAAACCATTTGACTGAACAACCTCATTCGTTTATACTTCGAAAATTTCATGCAAATATCTTGATCTTTAGTTTCACCACTAATTAGGATCTTCTCAACATGTAGTCCACAGTAGCAGGACAGCTGCCAACAATTTTCAACGAATCAACGAAAGCTTGATTTCATTCATCTTTGTCCGCTATACAAACCTTTCTTCATAAGCTCGGTATCATTCACGCATTTCAGAGCTTTACTACCGAACCCACCCCACACGAAATCGTTTTGACATGCATAGAGTTCTATCGATGCAGTCAAAATTGAATGAGTATTGAATAACTCCTAACAATTGCACAGGTTTAGTTTTGTAGACATTTTTGTACATTCGATTTAGTTTTGAGGTTTTGGGGAAAGAGTCGATGAGCAAGAGTGCAGAGCTTTCTCAAGTGGCAATGACTATCGTAACATAACTCAAGGTTAAAATTTGACACAGTGTAAAATATGGACCTGAATCAGATTATATTTTTTGGATATGTAGATCCAATCAATTCTTCGAAGCAAATCACGCACACCATTTGGCATTGTCCCCCCCATGGTTTTTACCACAACATCTCGCCAACCTGAGATAGCTTGTTGTACTGGTAACAAACGGACGTAGTCTAGTAGGCCTACTATCTCGTCTTCCTAGTTATGCACGTTGACAAACTGAAAGCATCCAAGGATTTCTGAGAAAACTATATATATATATATATATATATATATATATATATATAATTGTGATGAAATCAACGAGGGTTTAATTTAGGCACGAAACTGGGCGTTACGCAGCCAGATTAAATGCTCAGTAAGAGTGTTAGGATCATGCTGGATGTGTATGCAATATTCAAAGATAAACAAATGTTCGAATACTTCACGAGATGTAGGATACCAAGCGTAATTTATGTAATCTATGACTATCAACTCCTAGAATTTGGTGGTAAGCTGTCAATTATGATGTGTGTTTTGTCAACTCTTTCAATGACTCCTTTTCATCCCTGGGACCAAGTTTCTTATAATGTGACCATTCCCAAATGGAACCCTCCATGTTCCAACTTTACGTTTTGTCACTTACCTTTGAAGATAACATTCTTTTGATTAACGAGATGCATTTTATTACTTGGAACGAGAATATTTGTGTTCCAGATGCACACTTACCAACCCTAAATTAATAGTTAGTTTGGGAAAAAAATATGCCGTCGATTTCCCGTACGATAAATGACGGACCCCAAACCTCCTGTTTCCCCTGTTTCTCACCATCAACTACTCAGTGATGTGTGCATCCCATTGTACAGAGAGTAATTGATCGGGAAAAGTGCGGGAGTTGTCGGCCACTGGTCTTCATTATCACTGTTTTCATTCTGGGACGCATTATCTCTAGTCACTTTTCACTTCCGACCAACTTGTAACTCGTCCAAATGGGGACAGTTGCGAGATCGATAATCTAAAGTGTTATGGGACGCTATGCACGTTCATGGATGGTCAACTTGGCAGACTACAATTGTTCAGATGAATGGTGTTATATAAACATAGTTGAACGTGAATGACAGGTACAAAACATCGGACGCTTGCTCTGGTAATAAACCGCAATCATCTAAAGCACACGATTAGTTTTTTCGTCAGTCACGTGCCACCGTGTCCTTGATCTTCAGCCAATTATTTTGCACAGGTTAAGGGCAATTCTGGTCGTTAATCTGACTGCTTCTCATTAGGGAGTTATCGTCCGACGCAGATCCATGAATATCTGGTTCAATTATACAAATCGATCCTTTAACTAAGCTATGTCTTCTCAGTGACTTGTCGGCTGGTAATCAACATTTCGAAAATCACGTCTACTCGAGCATTCTGTGCAGACATATTGAAAAATTCGTAGTTGGTATGTTCGTTAATTATCGTCATCCTTTTTCGAATACTACTACGTGTGCTTCAAAGCGGAATCATACGATTTTGTCAATAAGTGATTTTGTTATTAATGGAAAATCACATACTTCATGAATGAAGAAACGTTTCTCGCAATCTGCTTGAATACTAATAGAAAGGTCAAATGTCTCTGGGTGACATTGTACGCACCATCTTCCAGCAATAGCCTGTCATATTATGGACTTAAACGTTTGACAAAATGTATCGATTAACAAGACGGCAGAGTGGAATTGAAAGCGAGGGTAAATTCAAGGTTATCACCGGTGCTTTCCGGCAGTATAACGATAGTTATCGACACACAAAAATGAAGTCAAAGCAACTGTGGGCCTGGTTACCAACACGCCCTTCAATCGATGAACTAGGGTGGCGAAAGTTTTGTTAGGTTTGAGACTGTGTGCGATAAATTCCTCAGGGTATTCATTAAGACAGGCTTTAAATAAGGTTTTCACGTTAAGACTCGCGCGTTCCACAGGTCCACATTTTATTTATACCAATAGCATGGCACACTATTTTGTAAATCTTTGCTTTCCTATGGATTTCGATTGATTAGGCAGTGCGTCTGTGGTGACTGAATATTATACCCCTGCTGTTCAAAGGTAATCGTAGTGTATTCGGAAGTTGACACTTACACAATTTATGCCGTATCGACCTGGAGGCCCACAAATTCAGCTCTTTCTATAATTTATCTTTTGTGGACGTTCATTTCTAAGGCCATGTACATAACCTCCATGTTTTTCAGCACTCATATCTATGTAATTTCAGTGCCTTTGAAATTCATTAATTTAATTTTCTCTATCTTCGCATCCCAATGGCTTCCAGTAACTGACCGAGCTCAGACAAGATCCTTGAAGCATAGACACTATCACTCGAGTTCTGAATGTGCTGGACTCAATTACTGTCAAGTTAGCGGTGTAAAAATCGTATATACTATCCCGTTGTTGTCGTAACTCGGCCTAGGTCAACCAGTGCGGACTTTAAACCATATGATCAATCTCTACTAAAATTACAACGGTAGTTGAACTGCATGATAGCTCTATCAGCCATCTAATTTTCAATTTAAAACTTCTTTTCGCAGACAGTTTATTTTCTGTAATTTGAGCTTCTTTTGGAAGGGTATTATTTTAGACATAAAAACTTTGCATTACCAGCCGCTAGACATACTACAAAACGCTTTTTAATGTGCTAGGAAACATAACACGTACCACCCTACCATTAGTTTTTTTTTGTAAAAAAAACTGGATAACAAGATGGAAAATGAAGAATTATACCCTGGACACAAAGAGAACAAAATCGTTTGCCAAGGTATTTCGCTATCACATTTCTACTTATTCGTTAGTTCATCGATCAGCCGACATGCTTCCTTGAAGGAATTTGCAATAAGCACGACGATTCAATGTGTTCACTTAATTATAATCAGTCTATCACATACTATTCTCCAACATATGGTATTTAATAGTGAGCTGACGTTACCAGCTAAACTGATTCAATTCGTAGACTTTAAACAAAAGGAAACTCGAATGCAACTCGTTACTATAATTATGCATTCATTATCGGCTACAAATCAACAAGGTGAGACAGACAGGGATAAAATGCTAACAAGTACGAATGACTGACGATGGACACCAAACCTCAATCACACTTTTATTTTGTCAACCTAATACGGGTTTTTTAAGCTTATAGTTTTTACACAAAGTCGATTTGTAATGCAAATTAGTTCACTTCTGCCCGAACTCAGACTGATTTCCGAAAAATCTAAAATGTGTACCCCACTCGTGTTCTGCTTCCACAGGCTCTAGCGGTGTAAATACTACTGATATCAGTTATTGAAAAAACAACATTCAACAACAAAAGCTAACTGCTGTCTCCGCGAGAAAAGGGACTTTTAGGTCAGTGCATGTGGAAGTGCTGGATGTCTAGACTGAGAGAAGTGTGCATGACAGTCTCATCCGTGTTGCCTGCACCTTACAAACCAATGAGTCCAGTGTTCCACCAGAAAGGAGAGAGTATTTGCAGGCATCTTCTTCATCGAAAACTTGCAACTGACACATTTTTGACATTTCTATGCTATCCAAGCAGATTGCGAGAAACGTTTTTTCATTCATGAAGTATGTGATTTTCCATTAATAACAAAATCACTTATTGACAAAATCGTATGATTCCGCTTTGAAGCACACGTAGTGGTATTCGAAAAAGGATGACGATAATTAACGAACATACCAACTACGAATTTTTCAATATGTCTGCACAGAATGCTCGAGTAGACGTGATTTTCGAAATGTTGATTATCAGCCGACAAGTCACTGAGATGACATAGCTTAGTTAAAGGATCGATTTGTATAACTGAACCAGATATTCATGGATCTGCGTCGGACGATAACTCCCTAATGATAAGCAGTCAGATTAACGACCAGAATTGCTCTTAACCTGTGCAAAATAATTGGCTGAAGATCAAGGACACGGTGGCACGTGACTGACGAAAAAACTAATCGTGTGCTTTAGATGATTACAGTTTATTACCAGAGCAAGCGTCCGATGTTTTGTACCTGTCATTCACGTTCAACTATGTTTATATAACACCATTCATCTGAACAATTGTAGTCTGCCAAGTTGACCATCCACGAACGTGCATAGCGTCCCATAACATTTTAGATTATCGATCTCGCAACTGTCTCCATTTGGACGAGTTACAAGTTGGTCGGAAGTGAAAAGTGACTAGAGATAATGCGTCGCAGAATGAAAACAGTGATACTGAAGTCCAGTGTTCCGCCAGAAAGGGGAGAGTATTTGCAGGCGTCCTCTTCATCGGAAACTTGCAACTGACTCATTTTTGTTCATTTCTGCACTAATCGCGTTGACACATCCTTTTTGATGATGTTCGACTGTCCACGACTTTTTACCCAACATTCCGAACGGTAACGTGACCTCAATAAACAGTCGTGTTCACTCATTTTGTGCTCGACACAGCTGATGTGTGTATCATCCTGTTCTCAGGCAGTAACCCACACACACTTATCATCCCGCTCATGATTTTGGACTGTCATTGACCACGAACACTGTCAAAGCAAAAAGCCATTAGGCCCTCTTGCACGTGTTCACGTTATTAGAGGTTTGAAACTGGAATGGCACGACACATCATGCCCGGACTCAGTGACACGACCTGAGCGGTACAGGTTCGCACCGAGAAGATTTTGTCACCGAGGCTTGTGCAACTTTACACAGCAAAGAATTACAAGTCAAGGATTACTCTCACGTTTACCTATCCCTCTGTCACACCCCGTAAGTCACTTATTCAATCAGTGATCCACAACGGTCATTTCTAGAGTGCTATCAACATTTTATTAAGTCCAAACGCTGTTGCCTGCACGTTGAAAATTACTCACACTTGATAGCAGCCTTCGCATTCAGACAGACTTTCCAGCCAGCCTCTTTCGAAAATAAGTGTATGTGAATACGAAAGTTTTGTCCAAATGTACGTGATGTTCAACTTGAAATTAACTAAATCCTCGACTACTCACTAATAGACTTTATTATCTAGTATGGTACACAAGTATTCATATGATATATATTTATCTATTGGCGTTATTATCTCCTGATTGTAAACAAATTTTGCGCCGATAACTGGTGGGCACGACGTGACACAAGCCTTATCCTAATCACTAGATTTTAAGTAATAACCTAGCCGTCTGTTAGATACAATGTCAACCATTCTAGTTCAATCGTGTTCGAATTCATCGACACCAACACCAAACTGACATTCAGTCAGTTTGCATCCGTCGCATTTTGACAATATGATCCAAGTATATGGTTTTCACAAGTTCAGGCCAGGTTTGCTTCGTGGAGCATCACTCAGGAATTGACAATCTGTTATCACGTCCTGACAACATTACCATCAGAAATTGCAAATGATTAAAGGGATATTCTGGAATCAGCTGATTCACACTCTCCATATAAACGGCTTTGGAACACGATAACCAACCGCACTACATCTTCCGATCGTAAACACTTAAAACGATTACTTAGTAACAAGCCTGTTGGTGACGGCAACCTGTCGCAATTACTATGACGCCTGCAAAACATCCTTGGAAATACACAATTTGATTACGCTTTGTTTGCACAGATCTTCCTTGAACACCTGCCCGTTTCCGTGCAATGCATTCTCATACCCACTTCCAATACCGTTCCCGTTACTCAACTTGCTAGCATGGCCGGTAGAATTTTAGAGGTGCAAATTTCTGATGTTAATTCCAGTCAGCCAGCCTCATCAAAACATCAGCTTCGTAGACAGCTCACTGTTCTCACTGGACATGTTAGTCAATTACGCTTGTCTCGCATAAACAAACTCGATGATTTTACTCAGGATCACTCCCGTCAGCGTTCCAGATCTTTATCACCATGTTAAAATGACAGTTTCGTTGCTATCACCAAACATTTGACCGTTTTGCACGCAAATGTACTCCACTATGCGATTTTCAAAGAACCCATCAGTAAACACTTAAGCCATTAGGGAAACGAGTTGACAGGACATTAGAGGCGAGTATGGTCCGAGGCCAACGAGTTTCTACTCGCCGCCTAGTGGTACCAAATAAACACTGAGGAATCTCCTATTTCGTGGACACTGTAACCAACATCAGTTACTCTGGAACGTACGCACACCGCAGCCCGTCTAATTTCTCACTCACAGCAGCCAACAACACTTCTGTTTGCACTTACGGACAGCGGTACTCACTACCAAACTTTGGCCTACGTCATTAATATACATGGGTTTTGTAGGTTAATTTAATACATAAGCGTTTGTTTGATTCCGAAGCACGGTTGTCAGCCGAAGGTCAGTCGATATTCACAAGTTCTGTACAACCACTTGATAATTCCGTTCATCCAGGCCATCTATGTACATTTCCTGAATTAACAAAGCCGAATTATCACAGGTCCTGCCTTAAACACTGCATCACTCATTCCGTGATTGCTCATGATAATCCGGTTTTTATTTGCCCACATAAACCAAAGCGGAAAACGAATTCAAACACATCCTACAACTCGCAATCATCCGACTGTTAGGGCGCCCATCCTGTGACCATCCCAGGACGCCTCCGTCGTGAGAAAGAAGAAAAAAACCACTTGACTCAATTCTAACTAGCGGAACTGTTCAAATCGGTTGTGACTTTATATACCGCTATGTGCATGTGCGATCCTAGCTCTTTCTCATGATGTGGTGGGAATGTGTGGTCATGACGTGCCCTATAAATACCTCATACTTGTCGCCCTAGCCGCACCCCGTTTTGTAGTGGAACAAAGCTTCTTATTTTGAACGCGTCTTTTGGCCCGCCTTGGGAGCGAATACGGGACAATCGCGGTACTATTCGGGACCAGGATTTTCGTGTGAATTATTACCGGGACGAGAATCCGAT
>JTDE01008634.1:0-12312 GCA_014338405.1 Paragonimus skrjabini miyazakii | reverse complement strand
GTATACATTTTTTATCAGTGAATATAGATGCCGTTATTGATTTCCTTCAGCCATCATCTTTCAAACAGTTTCGACGTCTTGCCTGCTTGATGAATTCTTAGAGCCGGTTTATCACTCACTGAGCCCAACTGATGCAGTCCCCCACGGATTTACACCGAAATGGCAGGGATAAATTCACTTTTACGTATGCAGTGTGCACTGCCTTCGATAGGCTGAAGAAGACTACGTTTGGGATCGTTCTTCTAACTTACCCTGACCCCCGGGCTTCGCTTTTAACCTCTCTCGATGCCTCGGATATGGATATTGACGTCGCATTACAATAGTTTGCTTATGGTTAATGGCAACCCCCAATTTTTTTCCTTTAAATACTTGCCACCCGCCGAATCACGGTTTAAGACAGTTGGAGGATTACTTGCCATATACCTACGTATTCACGATTTCCGCCATGAGCTTGAAGGTCGTCTATTCACGGTGTTAACGGGTTGTAAACCCCTAGTATGTGCATTAGGTTCCTCACAAGACAGACACTTCGTCAAGGAGACTAGACACTTGGACTTTGTTCCACATTTTACCTGCAACATACGTCGTGTTTCGGATGGCCACAACCCTGTGGCTGACGCCCTGTCACGAGTCAACCCCACCTTAGTCACGCCTGCTTGGGTTAACATCAATGATCTTGCTGCAATCCAGGCACCAAAGCTTGATTTTCAGACGTTTTCACAACGATAGACCTTGAAGCCACGCACCATGCCGCTACTCAATTCAAGCGAAACTATATTTTGCGATATGATATGTGATGCCGTTAACCCACTGGCGCGCTGTCTGTAACCAGCCCCACAACCTCTCGCACCTTGATATTCGCGCTACTGTCACGTCAGTAACAGATTAGTTTGTCTGGGCTAGGGTTAACGTTAACGTTAGTAGTTGGGCAGGTTTTCGCCCACAATGTCAATCTTTCGACTTACACAGACACACACGATGCCCTAATCCTTCCTTCGGTTCACAAGAAACCATGTTTTCGTACGTCCACGTCGACCTAGTAAGACGTTTGTCGCCTTCGTGTGGTCATATTTATATACTAATCTGTGTTAGCCGTTCTTCGCGATGATCAGATGCCATCACACTAAAAACCTTTACACATAGGCCATCGGGAATGTTTTCTTGGAACGTTGGATAACCAACTAGGGATGCCCTACAACCAGTACGATGGACCGTGGTTCACATTTCGGATGCTCAGCATTCGAGGATATGATGACCTCTTGGACGTCTGTGCATTAGCACCATGTCGTACCATCTGTTTTTGAATGGTCTGGTAGGGTGCACCCATATGCAGATTAAGATTTCGCTTTTCGCCGCTGATAACCCGACACAGAGTAGAGTTCCTCCTTTGATGTTTTTGGGGATCCGAAACACTCTAGACACGGATCTCCAGTGAAATCTGGCAGAAGTGGTCTACGACTGTGTACTGCTTCTAATTGGCGAATTCGTCTCACCTTATTCTTTAACAACCTCCCACCTACAATCTTGCTTCCACTGTGGCTCAACGTATGCTAACCAGTTGCCCTGGTTCAGATAATCCTGCGGTTGATACTCTATCTCGAGCATTTTGTGCATCAACTCTTTTTATCGACTATTTTAAAAAGCTCCACGATTCTCTCTGCCAGTCCGGAATTACTCGTTTGTCTCATTTTGTTCGAACAAAGAATTTGCCTTTTTCCCTAGACAATGTCAAGTCTG
Source organism: Paragonimus skrjabini miyazakii (assembly GCA_014338405.1). NCBI lineage: Eukaryota > Metazoa > Platyhelminthes > Trematoda > Plagiorchiida > Troglotrematidae > Paragonimus > Paragonimus skrjabini miyazakii. The sequence goes on along the minus strand of JTDE01008634.1, from coordinate 10,575 downwards.
TTATTCAACAATGTTCCGTTTGTTCCCAGCTAAAACCGAAATTCTACAATCCTTCCAATAATCCTTTAATTAAAGCAACACAGCCCTTTGAACGTCTTAGTATTGAGTTCAAAGGACCAATTCCCTCTTCCACTCGCAATCACTATATACTAACTGTAATTGACGAATCCTTCCGCTTCCCATTCGCTTTTCCCTGTCCAGATATGTCTGCATCCAGTCATTACTCGAATAACCGACCTCTTTTCCATGTTTGGAATGTCCTCATTCGTTCATTCCGATCAAGGATCTACATTTATATCGCAGGAGTTGAGACAATTCCTCTACGACCGGGGTGTGGCCACTAGCAGGACCACGAATTACAACCCACAAGGCAATGGCCAAGTTGAAAGGCCCAATGGCACTATATGGAAAACTGTCTTCTTTTGCCTGCGTTCCAAAGCACTGAATGTTGACCGGCGGAAGTACGTGCTTTCGGACGCGCTGCACGCTATCAGGTCGTTGCTGTGTACTGCTACCAACGCTACTCCTCACGAACGCATTTTTCTACATAATCGGAAATCGCCCGCAGGAACCAGTCTGCCTCAGTGGCTCGTTACGCCTGGACCAGTAATTTATCGGAAGAATGTCCGAACATCCAAGTACGATCCCTTAGTAGAAGAAGTTGAACTGTCAAAGAGTAACCCCGAATACGCCCACATTCGACTTCCAGATGGTCGTGAGGAAACTGTCCCTCCGATAACTGGCTCCCATTAAAAACACAATTCAACCGACACAACCTATTTTGTCAGACCCAATTTCAAACCCTCTTACTGTTGACACACCCGGCACTATATCCGATACGATAGAAACTTCTAGTACACCAGAAACAAACGTTGAAAATCTTCTCTCCCACCAACAAAGGGTTAGACCCTATATACTTCGAAATCGCGAGGCGTAACCTCGCTTCACACTTCTGCCATTATCTATGTCCTACAATAACCTACTTCATACAATCAACCCCTAATACTCAACATTTATGTTAGTTTTCTTTTCATGGCGAGGGAGAATGTCATATATTATTTCTATATCATATTGTCCTCTTCCCTACCATACTGATTCCTCTATATATTATCCCAATCTACCTTTCCTGTTCGTTATGTTATAGAAAACATTCCTCGTTTTCTGACTGATTAAAGCCTGTCTATCAGACGTTGATTTCTCTGCGCTCTCGATTACTTCTCGCAAGTCTAATCGTTACAAACGTCCCTCAATTTCCTCACTGATACGGACGCTGAGGTTAGCGTCACTAGTGACAAACATAATCTCAAACCGGTGTCGTATACCCTACAGGTTGCTAATCGCACTGCTATACAGACTTACGGAGAGAAACTACTCACTTTCGACCTTGGTCTCCGTCGACAATCCCACTGGACCTTCACCGTTGCAGATGTACAACATCCAATTATTGGTGTTGATTTTCTCACCTCCTTCGGACTTATGGTGGACATAAGGAGTCGGAAACTGCTGGACAGCACAACAGCTTTGTGCCTGCCCGGAAAGACCACATCGATTAATTCAAGGGGATTATATTCGGCCTTACCAGACAATAGTTTCACATCATCATCATCATAGACAGCAATACATCAGTGGTTCACACTGATGCTTAACTGCCACAGTTTCACAACTCTGCTTCGACAGTTCCCACGGCTTATTAATCCATCAGGCTCACTGTTGCCAATGAAGCATGATGTTTTCCACCACACTGCCACCAAGGGACCACCTACCGCCGCTCGTCCCCGTCGGTTACCACCAGAAAAACTCAAAATCTCCAAAGCTGAATTCAAGAACCTTCTGCGACTTGGTGTCATTCAGCCGTCCAGTAGCCTCACCCTTGCATATTGTACCTAAAGCCTCACCCGGCGACTGGCGTCCACGTGGAGAATATTGCGCCCTAAACAACGTCACCGTCCCAGACAGGTACCCAATTCCTCACATCCACGGTTTCTCCATCGGTCTGCACGGTATGACCACTTTATCAAAGCTTGATTTGGTTCGGGCATATCACCAGATTCCCGCGGCCTCAGAAGACGTAAGGAAGACAACAACCACTAACCCATTTGGACTGCGCGAATTTGTCAGCATGCCATTTGGGTTGCGAAATACAGCTCAGAACTTTTAGGGGTTCATGGACCAGGTCTTCTGTGGTCTACACTCTGTTTGTCTATACTAACAACATTCTCCTGGCAAGCAAGGACGAACATCAGTACGTGTCACACCTCCGTGCAGTTTCTGAACGTTTTGATCAGTATGGTGTAACCCGAAATCCGATGAAGTGTGTTTTTGAACTAGACTCCATAGATTTTTTGGAGCACCGAATCACTCGTGACGGTATGGGACTCCTACCAGAGAAAATCGTCGTCCTTAAAAATTATCCACCATCCAAATCCCAGGAAAGCCTACGTCGGTTTCAAGGTATTGTAAATTACTACTGCCATTTTATCCCGTACTGTTCAGAGTTGTTGAAACCTCTTACGGATTTGTTAAAGGGCAATCCCAGACATTTTGTATTACCGCCTTCGGCTAAGGTTGTATCTCTTGCAGCCAAAGATGCGTTATCATCAGTAACAAACCTGGCGCACATGCGGGTAAACGAAGGTTCAGATCGCAGTTTACAGACCGATGCATCTCAGTCAACTGTCGGTGCGGTTCTACAGCAGACCGTGAACAGCCAAGTCCAACCTTTATCATTTTTTCTCCCGCAAGCTTCAACAAGCGCAAACATGCTATAGTACCTTTGGTCGCGAGTTGCTGACTATCTTTCTCGCCATCAAACACTTTCGTCACGTGTTGGAGGACAGGCGTTTTACTGTCCCAATGGACTACAAACCACTTATTTACTTCCTCAACGCCAAGCCTGACCGTTATTCCACGAAATAAATTCGGCAGCCGGACTACATTTCCCACTTCACAACGGACATACGATACATCGCAGGAGATAAAAACATCGTCGCCGATGCCCTGTCCAGAATTATTTCAAGTGGTCTACAGTGAACTGACAACATTGATTTGAAAGAATTAGCTCGAGAAAAACAACGATCCAGAGTTGCAGCGGTGTCACTTCTCTTCTTCGCTCGAACTTCGGGAGTTGTCTCTAGCCAACCGCGAAGGTACAATCATATGTGATACCACGACGGTCAACTCTCGTCCATTTGTGCCAGTAAACTTCAAACGCTGTTTTAACAGCATCCGCTGCATGTCTCATCCCAGCATTCGTGTCACCGTCAAGCTGATTTCAGACCTAGTTGTATAGCCGAACATGCATAAGGACATAGAAGAATGGGCGAGAACTTGCCTTGATTTCCAACGCAGCAAAATCCACCGGCATACCATCACGGCCCCCGGCACATTCGCTAACCCCGACGCAAGTTTCAGTCACGTCCACGTTGACATAGTCGGGCCGTTGCCGTGTTCAAAAGGTCATCGGTATGCCTTGACGTGCGTTGACCGTTTCATCAGATGGTCAGTGGCAATACCTCTCCAACACAGATAACGAAATAGTTGAGCGAGCGTTCATGGACGGGTTGATTTCAAACTATGGTGTTCCAATTAATGTAACTACTGATAGAGGATATACCATTTTAATCAGCGCTGTCCAGGGACTGTAACCGGTTATTCGGAGTCGATTACTGCACATCAACCAGGAGCAAATGGTCTGGTCGAACGCTTTCATCATCAGCTGAAGGCCGCTTTAAAAGCCCAAATAAGCTCCAGGCGGTGGATCCATCACTTACCTCTTGTCATGCTTGGAATTCGATCGACTTCTAAAGTAGACAATGGTTGCACGACCGCATACTTAGTTTACGGTACGATGCTTCGCCTCTCTGATGAACTGTTCCACAAGTCGAACGCCGGTCAAACCCATTTTGACGCAACCACCTTCGTGCAGCAGTTAAAATCACCCATGGCAAAAATCCTGCCCAACCTACCAGGTTAAACACCAAACAAGAACAAAAACATTTCAATCTTGACTTTTGTAATTTTGTTTTCGTTTGTGTCGATTCCGTTAAGGTCCCTCTCAAAAGACGATACCCCGGACTTTTGTGATCGATCGCAATGGATCCCACAATACAGTGAGCAATGATAGACTTGAAACTGCTCATGTGAAACCCCACTCAGATCCTCCGATCGTTTCTGATGGCGACCCTACTCCTAGTCAATCGCAGCCTACCCAGCCTATGCGTAACGAACAGCCCGTACTTTCTCAATTCAAACCGAACGGTCAGATGGCCAACAATTTTCAATTACGCTCAACATTTCTTTGTTTTTATCAAGCGTTTTCAGCGTTCTAACGCTCTAGAGAGGGAGTTCTATAGGGTATTGTACATATTTTCATACTTTGCTTTATTTTTATATACAGACTACACCAATTTTCCTTGTACAAAATTAACACCACTGGGTTGAATCGATCCTACTTAGCAATACATTTTTACAGCGTGCTCCTGTTCCACATAGATCGAGAGTGCCTATAATGAGCTATTTGGCGACTGCATTTTGAACTGGCCATTCGCGTTCATACCTTTGTATTGAGCTTTAAATGCACAGCGCACTAAGTCCTTTTCCCAGGTGCGAGTCTATCAGAAGCGGAGTGTAAAAAGGCCGTTAAGAATAGGGACCGGATATTTGTTACACGAAATATACCGAAGGTCTGATAGCGCTAGAAAGGGCACCGACAGGTAAATCAGTTAGAGAAGCTAGAGACCGGTCGTCGACGAGCGAGTAAACCGGAAGAGTGTGACACACGTGTGTTCGGGTTCGTGCCACAGTCATATGAAGTGCATACAAACAATCGGTCAGCATGCATCATGCGAACTTTAATAGCCTAGGTACAACATGCAACTATCGGTTTTGGAACTATTTTACACATCAAACTGCAGACAGGCCAGTGAAACCTCCAGGTCGCTACATAGCTACCTCCTAGAAGGGTACTGTGGCAACAACCCTTCGATCCTGATGAAGATAACTGGGGCCAGCCACTCTTGGCCGGATCTGGTTCAAGGCATACCAGCTGATATCCAAACAGCCTGCGATGGATACGACCAGCCCCAGACGCCGCAGATGGAGAAGCACTAAGGCACACAGTTCCTAGCGAGCTTCCACTCGAGTATCCTCTCTTAAAGGTGCCGAAAAAACCGCAGAAAAATTTTCGAATTGGGGCGCCAATTGAACATTCGCCAACGACATCAAGTACGAAATTAATGATGCTCGCGCTCGATGGTGCCAAATGCGTCACGTCGGCGTCCGACAAAACATGCGACAGAAAATGAAACGAAATCTAGACCTCATGTGACGTCGTCGATAAAACGCTGAAACGTTTGTGCAGCGTTTCGTAAACCAAACGGCATATGTAGAAACTTGAATAAACCGAATGGTATGATGAGGGTCATCTTCGCGACATCCCCGTCCGCAACCGGGATCTGGTCGTAGGCGCCCACTAGACCAATTTTCCAGAACATACGGGTACCATGAAGGCTAGTCGTGATGTCCGTATATGCGGGATTGGGTACCTGTCATCTCCAAAAGGGCGTCAATTGCCCGACGCTTTAGGTACCATGTGGAGTGGTGAAGCCCAGGGGCTACTGGACGGACAGATAATTTCGAGCTCGAGAATGTGCTCAAACTCAACGCGAGCTATTTTTAGCTTGTCCGGTGTCAACCTTCGAGCTTTGGCGAGCACCGGCGGGTCTGCTGTGATTATGTAGTATCTCGTGGAACCTGTGACGGCAAGTAGACATGGAGACGGTTAAGAAACAGTCCGGTACTCGTCAACTAGAAAATTAAAGGAATTTAGTTTCCTAGAGCCTTGATTCACGGGATTGATTGATACCTTGTCGGTCAAAGTTCTGATAACGGTAAGCTTTGTTTGGTCGATTAGACGGCGTCGTCTGGTGTTTACCAAAAAGTCGAAGTGTTCGGGAAGATCGATGCCGATTACTGCCATTTGGACGTCGGCGATCGTGAATATCCAACGGAATGGCCTACGAAGATCTAAGTTAAGTGTGGGAGAGCGCTGACCGAACATGATAATAGTGCTTCCTTTAGCTGCGATCGATCTGTTCAAGTCGTGGGCTTCAGGTGGGATCACGCTGACCTCAGCATCTGTGTTGATAAGATAGCGGATTCCCGACTCGTGATTAATTTTTAGGAAGAACCGACGACCAGGTGGACGGGCTACGTCGGCAGCCATGAAGATTTGGCTGCTCTGTTTGCTGACTGGACCAAAAGTGCAGGGCTGTCGGCACCGTCAAACGTTCTTGCGTATTGCTGGTGATATCAGTCGGGATTAGCGTTCGATGATGGCTGATGAAGTACACGCGACCCTGAGCGATTATTATGCCGCCGAGTGGGTGTAATCGTGCGTGATCTCGAACGCTGCGTCGTTAGAACTTGAAGTTGTTTAGTCAAGCTAGCAACTTGCGCGGTCAAAGTAGCAATCGCGCCATGATTACTCGAAGCGAGTTGGGAAAGTGGTGCCGTATGTTTCCCCAATCCGGTCGGCAACATCGGCCAAGGTTGCTAGTGGTTTTGCATTAAGGATGCTTGGCATATTCTTAGACAAACGTTGGAGCCACATCTTTTCAAGTAGAGCCTCTTCTACATGTGTTGTGCCTGCTAACTGTTGCATGTGACGAAGGAGTTGTGATGGTTTACGGTCACCGAGTACAGTCGCACTCAGAAGCTGAGAAATACGCTGCCGGTCTGACAAACCAACACGCTTAATTACGGGCTAGTTTCAGTTGCTCGTAAGGTTTCGTGGAGTCCGGTAACTCCAAAATATCGTCCACCTCGTCAACGATGTGTGGTAGCAACGTTGCAACTACATGATGAAAACGGGCTAGCTCTGAACTAATTTGCCTTAGCGCGAATGTGGCTTTTAACTGAGCAAACCACGATTTAGGACTGTTTTCTCGAAAGGGTGTAAATGGTACGGCTAGTCTACTGACCGAATCGTCTGGCAAGATGTAAGGTTGAGCACCCACTATAGCAGAATGGATAATGAAGCGACTCAAAAGTGAATATATATGAAAGATACTTTTAAAAAATAACAACCCACAGTTACGCAAGAGATATGTCTGTGGGGGGGGGGAATTATTCGAGCAGGCTCACCAATTTATAGTGAACCGCAACAAAAGTGCCGGAAGAAAACCGATTATTAGTCGGTCCCATTAATTTAGTGCACAGCGCACTAAGTCCTTTTCCCAGGTGCGAGTTTATCAGAAACGAAGTGTAAAAAGGCTGTTAAAAATAAAGACCGGATATTTATTACACGAAATATACACGTCTCTTATAGCGCTAGAAAGGGCACGGACACGTAAATCATCTAGAGAGGCTAGAGACCGGTCGTCGACGAACAAATAAACCAGAAGAGTGTAACACACGTGTGTTCGGGTTCGTGTCACAGTCAGCGATTTGTTCACGGGTTCGAGGTTGAAGGTCCAAGTCACCCGGATCTAGTCAGCTTGTCCGTTTAGATTTTTGTGTTGACCTAAAAGGCAGTCATTGAAAAAAGGTGTAGCATCCCTCTTGGAGGTTACAGAGAATACCGGGAATAGAGCAAAATACTAATCTAACAAAACGGGGTAAAATACTAACCTAACAACTTTCTAAGTAAGTGATAATCTAATAACACTTTGAAACGGTCCGTAAAAGAGCAGCTAACAACCTCTAATGGAAGGTCGTTCCAGTGGTTGATAACCCTGTGAGAGAAGAACTGTTGCCTAAGGAAGGTCCGGGGTCGAAACTTATAGAGCTTCTTGTCGTGACCCCTTCGACAGTTATCAATTGTTGGGGTAAAGAATTGCTGCATGAGTTTTGTGCTAAAGAAAAAGTGCGTAAGGATTAAGTCTCCACGGAGCCTTCGAAATGCAAGTGGATAAAGATCAAAAATTTCAAGACGAGACTCGTAGGAGAAGTGCCGCAAGCCAGTGACCATTTTGATAGTTACTCACTGGACACGTTTGATGGTGAGTATATCTTTCTTTCAGCCAGTGTATACCATCTGATTAGCATACTCAATCAGTGGTCTTATGTAGACTCTATAGAACAACTGAAAGGCATGTCTGTCTGTGTGAGGAAAGGCTTTATTTATCATCCTAAGAGTCCCAAATCCTTTTTTGGCGGCCACCTGGTGGTGATGAGAGAGGGATAAACCGGTCGACAGCCAAATCCATAGGTCCTTTTTAAGGTCCACTATCGCGATGTCCATTACAATCCGTGCACCATTGATCACAAATAGGTTTCCGGAGTTTCCTCCAAGCGACATGTGCATACTTGCTGTCGTTTAGAGGGAGACTCTAGTCATCCGACCAGCACTTAATACGATCAAGGCCAATCAGCAAAGCACTGGGATCACAAGCATTCCAAATACTTAAGTCATCAGCATTAAGGTGGGCATTGCTGGAAATAAAGTGGGAAGGCCATTGATGTATACTAGAAAAAACAGCGGACCGAGTACGGATCCTTGAGGAATACCAACAGAGATCGGAGAAGGAGAAGGTGCGATCCGGGAAGAAAGCCATGGTGGGTATAAGAGGAAAGATCATTCGAGAAGAAATGCTTAAGGATGGCGCGTTTTAACAGGCGCCCCATTACCTTGCATGGGATGGTGGTGAGGCTGATCGGCAGGTAACTAGAATGGGAATGACGATCATCCGCCTTAAATACAGGTGTGATAATGGCCTCTTTTCATGCCTCTAGAAGAGTGTTGGTCTGAAGTGTCTGTTTTAACACCATGGAAAGGCACCGCCAAACCAAGAGCCGCTTCCTTCAATGTCCGAGGATGGATCCCGTCTGGTCCCATTACACAACAAAGGTTGATCTTAAGCAAGAGATCCTGAATATCGAGCACAGAGAATTCAGTTGTTTGGAGTTAGCAGTGGAAATTTCTCTTCGGGAGAATCGGATGCCAGGTTAGCGGAACCATGGTACAATGTGCACATTGTAAACTGCTAAACACCTCAACAACCACCTGAGAGTTGGAGGAGGTTTCCGCGTCGGTAATCTACAGAAAAAGCGCTGAGGGTTTAGTTTTTTCCTTGGCGACGCATAGTACACATGTACTTGAGGAGAAAATTCTTAATCTCGCGGGCTATCAGTAGGGTTTTTGACTGTGTCTGTTGGGTGTGTTGATGGATTTCTTGCCTGAAACTGTTTCGTACACAGCAAAATGCTTTTGCAGCCTGCGACTTGTCTGTTAGCTTCTGCTTACAGAATAGACGGGAACGTAAGCCAAGAAGAAGACGTATCTTCCACAGAAGCGGTGGGCAAGATGAAGACTTCAATAGTTTGCGAGGAACAAGTACCTCATCAACTTCGCGAATAGCAGCTTTAAAAGAAAGGTCGTTTGTGTTCACTGAATCAAAGACAAGTTTCAGTGTACTTAAGAATGTCTTTAGCGCGTCAAAGTCAGCTTTCAGTCGCACGGCATGCATACAAACAGTCGGACAATTGTCTGACAGAAGCTGGTCAGCAACAATGGAACACAATTCACTTCCTCAATATCTGCAGATTTCCGTCACCAGAAAGGCATCGGCCAAATTCGGACACTTCAAGCAGTCACTGAGATACGGATCGACATATGCCGTGGTTCAAGTATTTTTTCGCGCGCTCACCCGGTCGCAGGGTCGGTTGTCTTCTATAAATACAAGCCAGTTTTTCAGACATATTAGCCGTTGAGCGTGTTCAGCGCGTGGCTACCAAACTAGTCACAGGCCTCAGTAGTGTCGCCTACGAGTCACGGCTTGAAATTCCTGATCTATACCCACTTGAATTTCGACGATTTCGCGGTGAATTAATTTTCACACACTTCCTCTTAAGAGTAGACCACGTTGATCAGTTCACCACTGCAGCGACTGATGACGGTCGGCGAAGACATAAGAAGAAGCTTTTCAAGCTTCCTCCTCGGACCTTTCTTAGGAAGCAGTTTTTTTCATACATGGTTATTAACTTCTGGAACAGTCTTCTTGCTGAGGTCGTCAGTAGCGCCTTTAACGACCGCTTTGAAACATTACTTGACTCTCACTCTCCAAAAAGCCTTTTATGCGAGTAATCTTAGTTTGTTTTATGATATTTACTGTAATCCACAAGAGCAGTGCTACACCCTGCTTTCAACGAATGTCTTTCAGACCAGCAGACGCCCGCTTGACACTGAACAAAAAAAACCGACTGGATCCGGGACGCTTGGGCCTCTGCCTCGAACCCGTGTATTAACGTCTGAATCGCTGAATGTAAACCTGCAAAAACCCCGGCGGGTTCAAATATACTGCCTATCCGGAGTCTGATTTTTCTGTTTTTCATTGGTTACTGCTCAAGTTCAATTTGCACAAGGCCAAGAGGTTGTTGCCAATCGACCGTTCACAATATTTGCACCGGAATACCAGAGAACAGCGCCCAGAGCTTCCACTGTCCCACGTGAGGAGGGATTTACAGATTTTTCAGGTCCAGTTTTTTTTATTTCGAAGCTAGCCTTGATTCAGCGATTCAGCGATTGATACACGGGTTCGAGGCAGAAGCCCAATGGTCCCGGATCCAGTCAGTTTT
>JTDE01008633.1:0-10571 GCA_014338405.1 Paragonimus skrjabini miyazakii | reverse complement strand
GGTGTGTCGCAGTCAATGGCTTACCTGTCTCCATACGATTTCTAGTTCTCCCGCTTGGTTTTCTTTTAATAATTTTCAACCTTCTCAGTCACGTTTTCTTCTAAGTCAATCCACGTCACTGTTGAGGTGAACGGCGGACCTAGCCACAGTACCTTTTAGTCAGGCTCATAGCTGCTATGATGATGATGATGATGATGATGATGATGATGCTATCCTGGTCACCCAGTTTTTCCACTGCAGCGCTCCTCTCAGGCCAGGACGAAAGGTGGAAATCTTCTATCCTCTGCTCTGTGTCGAGCAAATTCTTTGTTAACGCTACTCTTATCAAGTCATCTCTAAGCAAGACCCAGGAAGACTCGATCTCTACTCAACCGTCAGCTTACCACTAATTATTGATCAGCGGGAAGCGGAGAATATCCTACTCGTCAGAACAGCTCAATCGACCTTTAGTCCTTTGAAGAGGAAACAGACCAAAGAATTTTGTTACGGGCGGAACTGATAAATGACATCTTTTGTTAACGTCTGGTAAGACCGTGGAATAAGCTGTTCACTGAGCTGAAAAGTTCATCAACACTGAGCCTCTTAAAACGCAAGTTCGGTCAGTGGTGCAATTCCAAAAAAAAATTTGAAGTTATTTCCCCACAGTTATTATAAAAGAACCCAATCCCAGATGGCGCTCTTTTTTGCACATCGCCTGGCCTCACGATTGGCTATCAACATATTTCACTTTCTTCTTTTTCCTCATTGCCGTCTCATCTCTCGGACTTCAGTGAATACATGACCTAGTGTTTTTCCCCTCCTCATACGCAAAAGGCTTAGATCGATTGTTGTTTGATGTACTAAGTCAACTGAATACCTGTGTTGAAAATGATTGCCTTTTTGTTTATCCGACCCGGTCTGTTACAGAATGTCATGGGAAACCTGTCGGTGCAGTGCACTGCATGAAGTGATGTGGGTACGGTGAAATGATGCAACCGAAGAACGAAACTTTGGGAATAATCAACCAGATGTACCGGTTTTGGTCTTAATTTCCCATTGATCCTTGCCTGCAGCGAGATGCAAGGCAGGTCTCCACCTTATTTTCACTCGGGATTGGGTTTGGATTTATGGCATACAGTATTTTGTCGCGACATTTTTCCATTTTTTTGTCAAATGTGTTCTCTATAAAAATTATTGCCGCGAAACTCAACCTTCTGCTTTCTAGCAAGGTTCGTTTGTTTGTTGCTAAAAATGATCTGTCGACCCGATATTTAAGATGGTGCTGTTAGAACGTGGAGTGGTTTTAATTTTGCCACGATCTATGTGCATACTGCTCATGTTGTACAATGATTTCATTTATATTCATGTTTATTTTCATCCAGCAATAAAACTGAGATATGACCGTTTTGATGTAGATTTATTCGATTGTTTAGCTGGACATGGCATACTTCACCATCAGTTTATTTACTGGTTACAACCGAGCTGAGCAAAATCTTTAGGTGGTCTTTATCTTTTGATGATTGTGCATCCTGTCAAACTAAATGATGTGATGTTAACTTTATGCTAATATTACTGACTTTCCAGTTTGTCGCACCCACATCCAATTTCTATATCGGCTAACTTAAATCCTCATCCTTAAATCTCGTTGTCGAAAGGCAACGTGACAGCCCAAAGTTCAAGGTTATTTTGACCATTTGATGACGTTCAACTATGTGAGCCATGAGAATACAAATACGGATCACCCAGCTGTCGAAAAATGACTATACAATGTTATGCACCTATTAAGAAATTAAAGTAGTATGATGCACTCGTTTTGTCAACTGAACTTTAAATCAGTTTTGGTGGTTAGTATGGTAGATTTGATGTCGGCAGTTGATCAAATGTCCTAGCTGACGCACTTGCAATTAGATCCAATGGTCTGGTTGCGACGTGCACACGTTCATTTCTCTCACTAGATGAAAAGCATGTTTGCTGTCTTATTAAATGGGAACAGATTTTTGTCTAACTGACCACATGCATGTTAATTCATGTTTACAAACCCGTCATTGGCAGTGCTGATTACTGCGTTGATTGAGCAAATTATATCCTTAGTATCTCCCAGTTATAGGTTGTCAACCACATAAGTGAACATTTATCGTACCATTTTTTCACTTATGTGACCTTAACTGCATATCGAAACGAACCTGTCTTAGGATGGTGATAGAGTGCCCGTGAACCGACTTCACCTGTGTGTGCGTGGTATGGATGGGCGATCTTGCCAGTTGAGTGCACACGAAACACCACTGCACTTAATTGACATTCCAACTAGTCCATTCGTCAATTGGGATTATTGGAAGTTATCATTTAGACTCCGTGATTGAGTTTTTTTTCGGCCGGATCCATTATTCATCAGGTGATCCTAACATTTAAAAAACTAGAGTGTAATATGGTAGATCGTATTTGCGTTCAAACGATAAAGTGACTTCAAGCCAAAGTAGTTATCGTAATCGTCCGTCTCAAACGATTATGAAGTCGTCCGCCAAAATCCCACTTAATGAGTCGCAACAAAGATGAGCCCCACCAAATTGGAGTGGCGATTGGAGGATGGACACCGTGAGACAAATTTGATTACGAATTCTATACTCCATAAGAATAAACATTTTAAACAAATGCTGTGTTAACTAATTGTCAATAACAAGGAAACCATTTGTAATATGACAAGGTTTCGAGTTAGCCGGGGTGTTAATATATTCGGTTTTCATATGTTTGTATCCGTTGTGAGCTCTTTTGTGCTCATTTCAAATGTGTTCGTATTACTGAAACGGCTTAGGCTGGTTGACCATTGTAATTATCGCGTTTTCAAACTTTTTCATTGCAGGTTCTACATGGAAAACCAGAATGGTTTAGACAAACCTGATATTCCCGATATGAAATACGAATGTAAGTTTTTTCCCTATTGAATTCATCTCCCACGGTGCAGATTTAGATCACACCGCTGATGTCCAGTAAGTACTCCGGATCTTGGTGGACTGTTTCAAGCTAACTTTAACGGTGGTCTCTTTAGTTGTTTTTCGGTAGTTGTGTGTTTTGTACTGAATTTTTCATGTACTATGCTTTGCTCGACCTTCATATGTTTGATATTTTTTCAGTGTATAGTGCTAATATTTCCAGGATTACTATGCCTTCTTGTCAGAACTAATACGATTCTTGAGTTGTGCGAAAACAGCTGTGATAGCAAAACTGTGGTGTTGAACTTTTCCGCCTGCAAGTTTGGATGTGTTTTGTGCTGTCTTTGGGGCCGCTTTGTTTGTCTTGTTTTCTTGTAAATAACGCTCTTTTAGTTTACATCGTAGAACGTTAGTTGACATGCAGCATATTGGATAACATATGTGGATCAAAAGAACTGGGAGTGAGAATTATCACATCTAAGTCCCACTGCTGTTTTCTGTCTCTGAATAGTTATTCAGCTGTCCGTCATGCCCGCTCATATCTTTCTTTGCTTTTACATTTTGTCGTCTACCAGGTGATCATGCACAACCATTATAATTATTTTATACACGTCTTGAAATTGATTTAATGCGCGAGCTAACAGTCTTAGGTTGGAGACTCGGTTGCCTTGAATATTTCTCCACAAGTTTAAATAGCCTGCCATTAATCAAGGCGTGCATTCTGGCATATTGCATTATATCAAGTAACTTGTGATGTATAGATATAAACCAGCATGATATGTGGTCAGTCGATTTCAACTGACATATAGTATCAGACTGTTTGGCTACCACTGCGTGAGGTTTCGAACGATAGTGGCATGAACACGTCCCATGTTACGATCGCTTCTCTCTTTGTGGTAACTATACCATTAGAAACGCGGAACAATCGACCTTGTTTATCTCCTCATTCCTTATAGTTATGCCTGAGACCTTACTCTATACATTGAATATTGGCTGCGGAATATGGACGTGCGATCCTTACGCTTTCTTAGTTAATCAACACGAGAGCGGCGTTAACCGTGTGAACATTTACGATTGTGTACTATTCCTGAACATTCATTCCACTGATGGATTCCGTTAGTACCGGATAGCGCCAACATTTGGGCGCGTAATCTTTGTGGGGTATTTTTGACTGAGGAGACTAACTTCATCAATGCAGTAAGAAGACATATATGTTGCGATACGTTAACATTTCGTTTACTCCCATCAGTCGCAAACGTAAAACATGCGAGTTATATATGACACACAAATAGAGATAGACAGGGTACGGGCACGCATAACAAATTCAAAGGTGATCATCTGGCAAGTGATATAAAGCACAAATTGCAATGTGCTCTATCCTGTACTTACGCAGCTGCCCAATTACGTCTGGTTCAAACCACCAAAGGACCCGTTCTACACAATCGCGAACGCAGTTTGTCTGACCAGTCTGTCTCTCACGTCGTCTATTAGTTCACTTGCAGTTGCGGTGACATTTACATAGGCAAAACAGACCGACATTTATCTCAGTGAGTGGCAGAACACGTCCCGAACTGGTTGAAACAACTCATAACACAACAATCTGAAACCAGTGAATCCGTTACTCGAAGCCCCGCATCATCGATAGCCAGACACCTCACGATAACAGGTCACCAGATTGACCCGCTTAGATCGTTCAAAATATTGTAACATCAAAAGAATCCGAAGCTGCTTGCCTTTAGTGAAGCCATGTTGATTAGAACTCACCAGCCGGCGCTATGTGCACAAAGTGGTTGAAACAAGCCATAGGGTTGCCGTGGTGGTGAGGGCATAATGTGTGGTGTGACTATGCGTGTCCGTACCCTGTCTATCTCTATTTGTGTGTCATATATAACTCGCATGTTTTACGTTTGCGACTGATGAGAGTAAACGAAATGTTAACGTATCGCAACATATGTCTTCTTACTGTATTGATGAAGTTATTAAAGGGAACCTAGTGTTTCATGAGGAGACTAACTCAAATGCATTATTGTCTTTCAAAGATGGCTTCAGCGAGCGCAAATCTTGAACAACTGACAGTCCGAACAGTCTAGTGATGCCTAGCCCATGCATACACGCCAAAAAGTGGTGAGCATCACCGTGTCACACGAAAGGCCAACTCATCGGGGAATGTTTTATTCAGACACGATAATAAAAGACTGTACGGCACTCTTAATTCCGTGCATAGATCTCCTTGGTGGAAGACGGACTGTTGTTTATTAGGCCGACCCCAAACAGCGCAGATTACGTTGGACAATATCTCACGTGATACCAAGTACTTCGGTGTGCGCTTCAAAGTATAGCGTGTTGCTATGACTGCAGTCTTCACATAGATTTATTATTGCTGATCGGTCCGCATACTTTGAACGGTGGATCGGTAGTGGTGGAAGGTATTGTAACCAATGTAAGCCTATATATGTGATGGTCAGATGGTGTTCGCTAACCTACTTAGTCCCCAACAACGGAGACATCTTTCCAAAGTCTAAGGGTTACGTATGGAAGGCCGCTGTTTGGGCAGTACTGTTTTATGGCGACAGAGTGTGGTCACTTGAATTGGAGGATGTTACTAATTCGACCGTCCTTATCTGTGATCGTTCACGTGCATCAGCTAGCACCAACGAAAATCCAGCGGTAAGATTCTGAGGTGGCGTGTTGATATCGATGGTTAGACAAGTTCACTTGTTTGGGCTTCACGGATTTTTTAAAATCTAGGCGGTTAAGTCATTTACAAGGGATTCCAACTAGTGTACCTCATCAAGTACTGTGTACTGATGCTCCAGCTAACTGGCTTTAAGTGCGATGTAGACGACTGATGACTTTACGCAGAGGAATGCAGACACTTATCAGTAGGTCAGTCACTGTAGGCCGCTTTCGTTTTCGGGCGTAGTTGTTGTGATCTATATAATCTTAAGTTGGCGACATTAAAACTGATGACAAATAGACGGGTTCGATTGTGTGAATGTTGCGGTTGTTTGACAGAGTTATCTGTGAACCAAGTAAAACTAATGAAACGGGACAGTAAAAGCCGTAAGGATGCTGTTTTATGGATGCCGTCTTACCATAACCTGCAAGTTGTTTGTAAGATGTAAACACCTGACTGTTGTGCTTTTCAATTTAAATATAAGGGCTTCCGTAGAAATCAAGTTCCATCCTTTCCCCCTCTTGCTGATAAAACGATGCTTGTTCTTCTTTGAGGATGGTTAGACATCGGTAACATCCATCGATTATGATACTGACTTAGACTATTAGGCACATCCTAGGTGGACATTTGAAAGTATACCTCTCTTAAGAGTAGTTCCGTTTCAACGGGCATGCTGACCTATGGATCAAGCTGTATGCCTATCAATAATCTCTTCTTTCCGCCGATCGCAAGTTTGTTAGTTTTGGCTTTTAATCCGTTTATTGTGCACTGTCAGATAAGCTATAGAAAAAACCCCTTTTAAAATTATTACGTACTATTTTTCTGAACCATGTAACAGGCTACACTCTTGGGGCGATTCGTTAGCAGAAGCCTTTGAACAAGTACGAAATTTTGTTTTGCTTGTCGTAAACTTCTTTCAGATTGCAATGGCGATGTTTGGTTACATGACAACGAATTATGATACGGTGGAAATGTTGGAGACATATGAGACTGAAGCCGAAGGTCAGTCACCAGTTTTATGTTGTAATTTGTACCGAATCCATTTTTTCAAACAATTTTTGAAAAGTAGCATATATATATATATATAAGTGTGTTTCGTCGTGGACGTTCGGGTTTTGTCATATTATAGCAGACAGTCGTTCAGTAAAGCACGATCTTTACTGTCTAAGTCACTTGTTCCCATGCCACGCATGTGATCGTGTTTAGGAACCGATATTCCGGTCCACAACGCACCGGCGGTTTCCACTCACATGTGTGCACTTGGCCTGGTTCGTGTATGTGGCTGACATCTGCTTTCGGGTTTTTTTGCTTGCCATTCCTCGTCCGTTCGCCTGTGTTGTCCACAATCTGCTTGCTGTAAGCTTTTGGACATACCTCATTTCCGCGTTGAGGTATTCCACCGAGTGTTGGAATACTCTCACCCATCACGATATGCATCGAACGTTACCGGCATATAAAGAATCAGGAGGTTGATAGGTGGGCAGTCGTTCAGGTTCATCCACTCATGTTCGATTGCGTGGATGCTGTTTTGAATGAGTGACTCGTCTGTAGAGTAATGACGGTTATTTAAGCGGGGAATTGGAAGTTGCTAGAATACACTGTCTTGCGGGGGCCGTCTTACCCTTAATTGAAACCCAATTACTTGTTTGAAACGTGTGCACATATTGGAACTGATTGTTTGGGCGTAGACGAGGATTTTAGAAACTTTCTTTTATCATTACCTCAACAGTTTAGAACCAATGCCACTAATCATATGTGTACAGTTGTTACTGTTCGGAGTTTAATTTGGGCGTTCATATCATAGTTCTGCGGAATACAACTTGCTGTAAAGTAAAGGTTGTCAATTATTTTTGCCTTTTTACTTTAATCTACCGGATGCCAAAGGGTTACTACCAGGAATGCAAACAGTCAAGGTAACCGGGATTGCTGAACCAGTGTCTGTATTGTCCATGTCGTTATCGCTCGGTATCAGGTTCTTAATCATATGGTACATGCTGGCCACTTCTTGTGTACATTAGGGTCGTTTTGTATCATGCTTCCCGTGGTGTCGGGTGTGGGAATGAGACTTTCAAATGCGGTGGCTAGTCAGTTGTGATGAACCGTCAATCTTTTCATGGTTTTATTTGGATTGCTCAACAGCGGAGAAAGTCTGGTGCGTCCATTCGGTGCTGTCCACGTTTAGATTAGATTGTCGTTGTGACCGAATCCAGAAGTTACCTTCGTCCTTACGAGCGCTTTGCGTTTTAGAGAAATCCAGCTGTCTGTACCATATGACCACTAGCCGATTTGTTCTCACTCTTCGAGCGCAGGCTATTCATACACAGTTCATGTGCCACTTTTAGGCTAAGCGTTGGAGATAACGATGGTCAAACACAGCAAGCTTGTTGATATCTTCCTTGCGAATAGGCCACGGTTCCGAACCATAGAGCAAAACAGAACGCACACAAGCATTATATACTCTTCCTTACAACGACAACGGAACGTCATTTTGACGCCACAGATGACGCAGTTTGGCAAAGTTAACTCGTGTCTTTGCTATTCTCGCCGATATATTATCAGCAATATCACAGACCGACGAGATAATACAACCCAAGTGTGTGAAACTGTCTACAGTCTCAAGTGGATTACCTGCAATGAAGAAAGTAGAGGTGGAAACGCCACAGTCTTGAAGCAGCACTGCACTTTGAAGGTGCGAATTGCATTCCATACAAACCAGTCCGGTCACTCAGCTTGTCCAGCATGGTCTACATGTCGTCAGCAGTGGGGCTAAGTAAGAAAATGTCGTCCGCGTACTCCAGATCGGTCAGGAAGAAACTCAACGCTAATCTCACTGGACTCCTCAGGTGCACCTTCTAGAATGTCTTCTGTGGTATAATTGAACAAAGGGGAAATCGGACACTCTTGGTGAACACCACTAAAAGTGATGAACGCCCGAGACAGTTGTCCCTGAACTCTCATACAGTGATCTCAGTAGATTCACGTATTTCCCTGGTACTCCTTTGCGAAGAAAACAGTTCCAGAGAATGTTACGAGCAACCGAACCGAAGGCAGCTCTTGGATCTAAGAACGCCACGACCGTCGGCGTTCTGTAAGAGTGCCGATACTCGAGTTCTGTTATCAACCTCTCCCTGCCATCCTTGAAAAGCGAACGAGATAGTAGGTCTGATCCAGGAGTCTTTTTATGCTTCAATAACTTAAGTTCCAAGGTCACTTTTGCTTCCGACGGAGGGTTGACTGAAACGCAGTAATTGATCATTCGAGCCCCGTTGACTACATGGTCTTCAAAGTGTTCAGCCCATCTGTCCAGTCGAGGCGATTGGCTGGTGATGAGTGAATCATCTTTTTCGCATATGGTCTCACTGAGAACCAAGTAGAACCGAGCAACTTTTGTTCCTGAGATTTATCGAAGTAACGAAAATCCGGTTCTGTCGCAACTTCACAGGTCTTTCAAGACGCAGTTCTTCGCAGCAGGTTTTCATAGCTGCTACGATTTTTCCTCAGTGTTCGTTAGGTTCTCTCACCTGACTGCAAATTGGCAGTTTGCTTGGCATTGCTTCCTGACAAACGTTCTTTACACTCTTCCTGCTCGATTGCCAGTTAATTATCTTGCATTTACGAGTGCATGACCTCAGCAAGTGACATAACAAAAGGGGCATGCACAACAACATTGTCTGGGTCCAGGTAGTTGCTCTGAAATGCAGGACAGTCTTCAAAAGAATGGCGCCACTTGTAACTGACTGCTATGTGATCTATCTGAGGAGCACAGGATGGTCTCCATGTAACACAGTACGTCTTCGTGTGTTTGAATGAGGTACTCGAAATGTAGAGACCGTTACATATGCACAGGTGCATCAGCCTTTCGCCATCGTCAGTGCGTTTTGCCCGGACACCAAACATACCTCTCAGCTGCTTCTCTGCAGAAAGACAACTAATGTGGGCATTAAAGTCACTTGCTAGTATGATGATGTCTAAGTGTTAATTCTGCGTCAGAAAGTTAATGAGGGCGTCGTAGAACGCATCCTTGGTAGCATCCGAATGGCTGTTCTTCGGAGCTTATGCCGATGTATTGAAAACGCAACGCCTTTCTTATTTGCTTTGATAGATTTTCACCGATGTATTAAGTGTAACAGCGCGTTGATACGTAGATACCATTCGTGCTATGCAGTGAAAGAAAATTTTAATCAGTATCCAATTTAGATAATGTAGAACATGATGTGTGAAGTGTGTGGGATCACTAAAGGGACAAAAAAAAATAATTGACCACCCTTCATTTTGATGTAATGATGCGCTAATTTAAACAACCGCATCTTTTATTTTTGATGCACATTGTTTGCCATTCGTACTGTGAGTGCAATCTATCCCTGTCGATATTTCTGTCGGTTATTTGCCTTGTCATTTACCTCCTGTCTTTAGGTCACGATGGACTTTCTTTGCTTTTTCATTTTCTTGACGAATGGCTCTTTGCATTCTCCGCCGAACCCTACTTTATACCACGGGTGAGTTATGTTGCCTTTTCGAGTTATTGATTAATACACCTCCTCGGCCTTATGTGGCTCAATAATGACTACGCCTGGTTTGTAAGTATGTGGTCACGGGTTTGATCTCCGTCTATCGTGACTGCTACGGTTTACGTCTACATAGCTTGACCAAACCCTGTGTGCATGCGACCATGTCCTTCACATGGCGAGCTCCTTGTAGTGGCCTGTTCAAGTGGACCTCTTGACGAGTTCGATAGGCTCATACATCACTGACGCACATCTACTCATATGTTTTATCTTGCTGGCTCATTTTAACTTGCTACTAGGTAGTAAATTATCTCTCCAATGTGAAGACTAATTGTTGGGGAAAGTCTATTTTCCCCAAAAATGATTTATTTTTCGAGATATTATCGAAAAATAAATTGTGATTTTGAACTTTACTTTTTCGCGCCACAACGTGCCAAAACTCAATTTTGGCGCACGTTTCCTCGGCGTCTATGATTGGCTCAT
>JTDE01008632.1:10665-22273 GCA_014338405.1 Paragonimus skrjabini miyazakii | reverse complement strand
CGGGCACATTCTTCATTCAATTTTTGAGGATTTCTTACATTCCAGGTGAGCTATTTAACTTTCATGTATATTGATTCAATTAGTACCGTATTAAATCCAGTTTTTACGAGCGCCTTCTCATTAACCGTTTCAAAGATAGCTTATCTTCCTTGCCGTTGGATATTGAGATAGACATATTTGGATCAACAGATTACGCGTCACTCGTTGTGAACTTGAATCGTTAGCAAACGTTTCAATACCTTTCATTTAAAGTTTATAATTTTATGTTAGCTAACAAAATGTAAATCTCTAACAAACAATTGTTGTCGTATAATGCGGAAAAAGATCGATTCACAGCTTTCCTAGAATATTACTACAGCCGAATTCCGATGTCGATTTAGTAAATACGGCCGTTATGTAGAATGGAAAAGATGTTTATCAACACTTGAAGATTGTCAGGTCGTCTGTTAGGATAGCAAGAGGAACATATTTGTATGTAATCATATGGGGCGAACAGACTAATTTAAATATATATTTTCCAAACAGTGTTAACGTGCACAGCTATTGCATAGTAGTCGATAATTATACACAACTGTTAGTCATTAAATATGGCGTAAGATTGTACCAGGATGGTCTGGCTACTACAAACCGGTGGAACATCCCAAAACATACAGATAAGCTCATGACGTTAGCGAAACTATCGACCAACAGTCATGAGAAACAGAATTCTCAGCGTCACGTCCACCGGATGAGTTGCAGCTGCAATAGTATGAGGAATGGTCGACAGATCACTTACCTTTCGCCTGTAATGCAGTTATATTCGGTCAATGTTGAGCCTTCGTCTTATCCATTCGGCGGTCGGATTACCACTCAGTCCGGAGGTGACTCGTTTTGTAATATTTTATTGAGGCATGGGACGGTTTTGGGCATATCGACGCTGCGTCGGGAGGCTGATATACTGCGTCCAGCTTTCCGTCGTATCAACATGGTCAAGAACACCAGGAGTCGCTCCTCTCAATCCCAAATGGGACACCGATGACCAATTTATCCTTGGTGTGTTTTCTTAACGCGTAGTTGGGGCAAACACTGAAGTCTTAAGAATTGTCCGGACTCTGAAGTACAGCGTAATCATCCGGGGAAGAGCGATATAAAATCCCCACGAAGAACGTGCCTTGGCCACATGGTGCTAGCCGAATCCACAGAGCGTTAAATTTAAGAAAAGACTTTGAGTAACGGGAAATTCTAATAAAGGCAGATCGCACTGTCCTGCAGGTTCCCTCGGGGGTAGTCGACGTGGTACACTGAGTATCCAAGCCTGTTCAACTAACCATCACTGAAGTCTTCCAAAGCCCAGGTTTCAGTGAACTCAGAGATGTGATGAGCTGCATTATAAATGGACCGTCTGATATCTGAAGGCCTACTAAATAAGTTCCGACGGTATGCACACGCGCAGCTGAAAGCTAATTCACCGTTTGACTGTGTGAGAATAGAGGTAGAAAGACGCCAGGGAAAGCATGGGAAAGCATGGTAACAACCGAGGGGAAGACGTTAGTGGCAGACTTCCAATAATGACCTTTTTTGACGAAAGCATTGAATAACCTATTTTCATAATCCACCACGACGCTCGTGAACCTTACGCTCAAATGTGTTACGCGGTGACTCCACTTTTGAAGGGAATTTGTACTGTCATTTGGTGCCATGAGCATCAAAATCAATGCGGTTTTTGTCACTGTTTAACGTCTTCTACTTGTTGATTATCGTCTGTATGTTTATCTTTTCGTTTTCACTATTCCTTCGTCTCAGGTATTACCACCATTATTTATCGCTTTCGATAACGTCAAAATGTACCTTTTGCCCAATTATTATAACACTGTGGCACACGCGAAGTCCACTAGAATCTGTGAATCAGAGTTATCAGATATTTGTGGTTGATTCGGCTGCCGCATAGCTGTTCTGAATGGTATGCAATGCCGGTCCTACCTACAGTGGTCCCATTTGAGGTATACTGACTTCAGAGAAGTCCAGCACACCTTGCTGATTTCCCAGAAAAGGCCATGTATTTGTATGAGCTGCCTCTTCCATATAAATTGCACTTGGTTCATGCCGGTGCCCATCAAGAGAAAAGTGACTGCAGGTTTTTGAAATCCTCAGCATTGATGGTGCACGAGAATGTCTGGACACAGCATGCCGAACGACTTACAAGGCACCATCCCGGATAGACACCCTGCTTGTTTTATCTGGTTATCACGAATGAAATTCATCTGGTAGATTTAGCGGTCATCAAACTACCACTGGGGCAGAATGACAACTTTCTACTAGATTCCATTTTCATCTTTTACTAGTTTCAAGCTACTGCGCAAAAGGCTTCATTCCGAAGTTTTTAGAAATCAAACTGTGACGCTCCCAGGGCATTCCAAAGTACAATCAAACCCGAGTTTGATACACCAAACTTAATCCAACATTCTTTTGTAGCTGCTGTTTACGAAGTTGATAAGGCACGTGATTCTTGCAAACTACGGAGGTCCAGCTTCCACTCACCGCTTTCACGAACCACAAGCCGACTTCTTGACGTACTTTCTCGTGTTTTATAAAGAGGGGCTAACAAGCAAATCGGAGTGAACCTCTCACTTCACGAAACAGGCTCAGGCGTGAAATCCGTCAGCACACCCAGCAGGTTCAAACAAATCTCATCGGTAGCCCGGGAAAATGAGAACTTTCTATCAAGTAAATGCACCGTAAGAGAAATACGTAACAATCCGCAATTCTCCTGCGGTTACTTGAAGAGGAATCCTTACCACGAGCCGGAATTTTTGGCATGAGGATCAGTAAACGCTAATCTGCTATGTACAGTATGGATCCACAGATCAGGCATCCGAGTTTCCTACAAATAAACTTCCAAAACGCACTTCTAACAGCCGGATGTTCTGTGCCCGACGTTCGAGACTTCTCGTTTACGAACAACCCTTATAGTGCTATGGGACCAGACGCGATCCATCCCCGGAACCTCAATAAAGCGGTCCTTGGTTCGCTGGTGTCTCTCCATCATCTGGTTAGGCGGACACCTCAGGCCTGGCACTATTCCAAAAACGTGGATAAAACTCACTTCAACACCCAAATTTAGAGCAGACGGTCGTCACTCCCTCGGCCGATCAGCCTTACCAGCACCTCATGAAAGATGATGAAGCGCCTGTTAAAGTGCGCCATCTTCAGGCATATCTTCTTGAATAACTATTTCTTCTCTACCCAGCACGGTTTTATTCCCGGACGGTCATGCATAACCAATTTGATAATCTTCATGGATAGCCTAAAAGACGCCAAAGTCAATGGCCATATCTCGGATACTACCTTTTTCGACTTTGCTGAAGCCCATGACCGTGTCCCACACGGCCCTCCCGTACATCAACTAGAAGCTTGTGGAATTCAAGTAGAGGTTCTCCACCGGATTACACCTTTCTTGGTGACAGGACTTTCGGAGCAAAAACCGAATCGGACATTTCTTCTCCGTCCCCGATCTCCGTTGGAGTCCCTTGAGGCTCCATGTTTGGTCGGGCGTTGTTTCTGACAGGTATTAACAACCTTTCCGATCTTATTTCCGGTAATGTTCTCGTTTATGCCGTGGACTTAAAAACCCTGACTGTATGTGATCCCAATCAATGCAGATTGACCCTGATTGTATTAAGGTCTGCACAGACGACTGGAGTCTCCACGTGAACGACGGCAGCTGTTCATCAACGTCACCCGATGGAGACTCTAGGAACTTATTCGTGATAGTTGGTGCACAGAGCGCAGCAGATATTTTGATACCTCACCAGAATAAAGATCTGGGAATTTGGCTGTCAGCCGAGATTTGCTTCTCTTGCCATCACTAGATAACAGCTGGATGAAATTTTAAACTCATAGAATACTAAAATATCTTTCCGCTCTCGGACAGACATACTCTACAAACGCTTCATAAGGTCTGTGTAAGGTCATTTGTTTAGTAGACCAGTCGAGTCGTGTATACCGGCCTGAGAAAAGACATACGCCACTGAACATGACCAGTGGGTATCCACCAAAGGAAACGGTGGTTTGCGGCATTTCTCCTACGGATCTCGTCTTAAAATTCTTGATTATTCTTGATTATCTTCTACTTGAGTTTGGAAGACTCCGTGGTGGCTTATTCTTGCACAGTTTTCACAAGCACAATGCCCGTGCAGCAATTCTTCACTCCGGCAACTGATAATAGTCGAAGGGGTCACGACAAAAAGCTCTACAGGCCTCGACCTTGGACCTTCTTTAGGCGGCAGTTCCTTACTGACAGGATTATCAGCCGCTGGAACGACCCTGCATCAGAGGTTGTCACTTCATTTTCTAGGGACCGTTCCGATGTGTTGTTAGATTCCTACTCACTTACGACATTTACATATTATTACTTTATTCTGCTCTTGTTACCCTCGTAACCTCCAAGAGCGGTGCTGCACTCTGTTTTCATTAACTGCCTTCCAGTTCAACAGAAACCTTGTGGATATCGAAACGGGTAGATCGAGTGGATCCGGGTGATTTATGTCTCCAGCCATAAGCTGGTGTACAAGTTGCTAAAATCAACAGACTACAGTGACCGCTTTGAAATGAACAAGACAGGGCGAGTGCATCGGGTTACCTTGTGTAAAGTGCTGAAAAGTTGCCAACTCTAGAATCGCTATTTGTCTCTGCAACAGTTAAACCGGAAAACCGGTTAATGAACAACGATATATGCTACCAGTAGACAAGGAAAGTAAGCTGCAAACAAAAAGCGGAGCACAACCAACTAGCCTGGAAGCGACCGGAAATTCCCTTTATGACCTTGGACGGTTGAAGAACCGAGGAGACGCAGATATACAATCAAAAAATGTCAATAATGCCCATAGTAAATATAACGAACAATGCAGGTGCAACATGTGGCAAATGAATGCAGTCTCTACACTTGGTGCTCACACCACCAACCTGTGCTTTGTTTGCTGAAATCGCTGAAATTACTGCTGACAACCTTCATAGTCGATTAACTTTAAGCTTCATTAGTTTGCTTTACGTCCTCTGAACTTTCACTTGTTGCACAGCGGGGGTTGAAACGCGAGTAGTACATGTAGTGGGCTAGCCCCATACAATGATATTAACACAAACAGTGCATTCAAAGCGGAGTTATGATGGGCAACCACGATCTGGGCAGAACAGGGACACAAAGGAGGGCTGCATACGAAATAAAGGGAAATGTAGAAATATGTGTAATATATGTACAATAAATCTCATAGGCAATCCACTGCTGTTTCAGAGAACGTGAGTCAAGCTAGTGGGATCGAAGTTAAATCGACCTTATAGCCTGTGTAGCATAATTTCTGTGTGCGGTAAACTCGAGATTTGGTTCAAATTCTCTCACTGTTATTATCTACTATATCTTTAATTATTTGTACCTTCTGCGCCCAAAAATTACGTACGATTTATGTTCTTCGTTATGAAATAAGGTATTAGATCACAGAGTACTTCATTATTTGGATCACATAGTATGCCCATCCGTTTTGCCGTGTTTTTGAATAAATGGAACCTGCCTTAGATTGTATATTTTTTGTTCCTGTTGAAACTGACTCGTGTCAAATCTAGCAGAGCTGGGACTCATCAGACACTGACCAAGGCCGTGGGCAGTTGCGACTGTTGCGCGTACAAAATGTTCGTACAAATCGATATGCGGCACTATCAGTGCCAAGAGTGGAGTCAACGGAGACCAGTTCATCTCTCACTTCTATCTGTATGAGCCGCAAGATGGCCGAGGAAGTGCAGAGTGACGCTGAAAACCTGTGATCACAATAGCGAGCTCTTCTCAACTCTGTATCTCTTTTAAGTTCTTCTATTGGGAGTAAAATGGGCGAGTACCGACGAACAAAACATGAAATGAGGTTGAAACTATAGTCCTTGAGTGAGTATGTAGCACATATTCTTTCTGATGTTGCAATCGCTAAGGGGTCAGTTTCCTTGTCAACTGAACATAGAGAAGATTTCAGCGATTTCAGCGATTTGTTCACGGGTTCGAGGTTGGAGGCCCAAGTCACCTGGATCCAGTCAGTTTGTCCGTTTCGATGTCAGCGGTGTTCTGTTGACTTAAAAGGCAGTCATTGAGAACAGGGTGTAGCACCGCTCTTGGGGGTTACAGGGAATACCGAGAACAGAGTAAAATAATACTCTAGTAAAGCATAATAAAATACTAATCTAACAACTTCTTAAGTAAGTGGGAATTCAACAACGCTTTGAAGCAGTCCCTAGAAGAACAACCAACAACCTCCAATGTGAGGTCGTTCCAGTGGTTGATAACCCTATAAGAGAAGAACTGTTGCCTAAGGAAGGTCCGGGGTCGAAGCTTATAGAGCTTCTTGTCGTGACCTCTTCGACTGTTATCAACTGCTGTGGTAAAGAACTGGTGCACGAGTCCTGTGCTGAAGAAGAAGTGCTTGAGGATTAAGTCGCCGCGGAGTCTTCGAAATTCAAGTGGATGAAGATCAAGAATTTCAAGACGAGACTCATAAGAGTAGTGCCGTTAGCCAGTGACCATTTTGGTGGCTACTCGCTGAACACGCTCGATGGTGAGTATGTCCTTCCTCAGGCCGGTGTATACGACTTGATTTGCGTACTCAAGCAATGGTCCTATAAAGACTCCGTAGAGCGATTGAAAAGCATGCTTGTCTATTCAGGGAAAGGTTCTTTTTATCATCCAAAGAGTCCCAAGTCCTTTTTTGGCGGCCATCTGGTGGTGATAAGAAAAGGATAAACTAGTCGAAAGCCAAATCCCTAAGTCCTTTTTAAGGTCAACTTTCGTGACATCCGTTAAACTTTGTGCACCATGGATCACGAATAGGTTCCCCGAGTCTCCTCCAAGCGACATATGTGCACACTTACTATCGTTTAGAGGGAGACTCCAGTCTTCTGACCAGCCTTTAATACAGTCGAGGTCAATCTGCAATGCACTGGGATCAAAAGCATTCCAGATTTTTGAATCATCAGCATAAAGGAGGGTATTGCTAGCTGTAAGGTCGGGAAAGTCATTGATGTATAGTAGAATTAACAACGGACCGAGCACGGGTCCTTGAGTAACTCCAGCGGAGATCGATAAAGCAGAATAAAGGTCCGGTCCGGTTTTTATGCTAGAAGTTCTGTTATCAAGAAAGGATGTAATCTAGCGAAGAACGTCTACTTTGATCCCATAGGTTTCTAGCTTATGTACAAGTGGACCGTGCGGGACACGATCGAATGCCTTGGCAAAATCAAAAAGATGGCGTCCGAGATATGGCCATTGTCTTTGGCGTCTGTCAGGCTATCCATGAAGATAAGCATCTTGGATAGGCATGACCAGTCGGGAAGAAAGCCATGCTGCGTAGAAGGGAAAAGATTATTCGAGAAGAAATGCTTGAGGATAGCGCGTTTTAACAGGTGCTCCATTACCTTGCATGGGATGCTGGTGAGGCTGATCGGCCTATAACTCGCAGGGGAATGACGATCTCCTGCCTTAAATATAAGTGTGCCAATGGTCTCTTTCCATGCCCCCGGAAGAGTGCTGGTTCGAAGTGTCTGTTTAAACAGACTATGGAGGGGCACTGCCAAACCAAGGGCCGCTTCTTTCAGGATCCGTGGATGGATCCCGTCTGGTCCCACTGCACTATAGGGGTTGATCTTAGGCAGGAGATCCTGAACGTCGAGCACAGATAATTCAGCTGTTAGAAGTGGGCATTGGAAATTTCTCCTCGGGAGAATCGGATGCATGGTTTCCGGAACCACATTGTAGACTGCTGAATAGTAATATCTGAAAATCTCAACAACCACCTGAGGACTGGAGGGGGTTTCCCCGTCGGGAAGCCGCAGAGAAGGCGCTGAGGGCTTAGTTTTTCTCTGGCGACGCATGTACTTGAAGAGAAAATTTTTGTTCTCCCGAGCTGCCAGTAGGATCCTTGTCTGTGCCTGTTTGATGTGTTGACGGATTTCTCGTTTGCATCTGTTTCGTACAGAGCGAAAGGCTTCTAGATCCTCCGGCTTGCCCGTTAGTTTCTGCTTGGAGAATAGACGAGAACGTAAATCAAGAAGACGACGTATGTTCCGCGGAAGCGGTGAGCGAGATGAGAACTTCTCCAGTTTACGAGGAACAAATGTCTCATCAGCTTCGTGAATGGCATCATTCAAAGAAAGATAGTTGGTGTTCACTGAATTTGATACGAGTTTGAGTGTACTTAAGAATGTCTTCAGTGCGCCAAAGTTAGCTTTCTGGAAGTTTCCGAAAGAAGTCTATGTTACGGTATTTTGGAACCAATAGCAGATAAAATCGAAAGCAAGTAACATGTGGTCACTATGTCCAAGCGGTGGGTTGATGACCAAAATGACAAAAATGAAAGAGAAAGGGGAACAGTTTTGTGAGGCCGCTCCGCAACAACACCTTCTCCAAGATAGCTGGTCAACTTAGTCTTAGGACTTTCAGTCTTCCTTGGCGTCACTAGCCTTGAAACCGCGGGCGAGTGTACTTGAAGGTTGTTTGTCTTTTGTTTGTTTGAGTTCCATTGATGTTCGTCAGTGGTGGACTGTATGAGTGGCGTTTTGTTTATGTGTGTCATTGCCGGCGTAGGTAAATGGGATTTTTGTACTTTTTGGTGTGGTATGGTTTGTGTGTGACAGTGTTTGTGTTTTCCGCTCCTCCCTTGGTGTTTGTTTGTGTGTTTTGATTTTGTGTGGATTGTGTATCGCATGTTTGAGTTGTATGTCTTGTTTGGCGCCCGATTTTGTGCGTGTGTCTGTTTATGTGCTGGCACGAGTTGGTATGGTTTGAGTAGGCTACCTTGTCAGTGAACTTGTGCGTCGTGGTTTTGTTC
The DNA here is from genome assembly GCA_014338405.1 of Paragonimus skrjabini miyazakii. NCBI lineage: Eukaryota > Metazoa > Platyhelminthes > Trematoda > Plagiorchiida > Troglotrematidae > Paragonimus > Paragonimus skrjabini miyazakii. Next base: position 13,439 of record JTDE01008632.1, on the reverse strand, counting down.
AAGTGAGCGGATGGTTTTCGTTTGGCATTTGCGTGTGTGTGTGTTTAGTTATTATTGTTTGTCGCTGTCGCTGTTTAGACTGGACTGCCGCTGATCACAATGGCTGTGCAATCGTCCTGTTATGCGGTGGCCATTTGTCCAGTAGCCGCGTTTTGAACGTATACAGCACCCGAGAATGGACACTGCAACCATTGGAAGCCGTGGAATGCATCTCTGAGGAAAAACTTCATCCTTGTTCATGCACCTTGAGTGCTGGAGAAGAATGTAAGTTGGGTTTCAAAGTATAGTCAACCACAAAAAAATAATGTATTTTTTACGGGCGTGATGATCTTACAGACCTTTTTTGGTACTCTTGAAACACATTTCTTCTGACTTTTTTGTGTTTGTTTTTGTCTTTTATATCAACTTTTTCTGCTACCTTGGCGTGATGGTCAGGCTTGTGTGCTGTGTTTATCTGGAGGGCGGTGCTGACTGCAACCTCGGTTGTTGCAGGTTCAACCATGCCAGATTGGCCAAAGGGAAGCAGCCAGACAGAAAGCAGACACGTCCGTTGTGAGGTTTTCGTTGTGTATGGTGTCAGTGTGTTCTGTTTTAGTTGCTTTTTCTCTGCCTGACCTGATTCTTCGTATGTGTGATTGGTTTCTCTGTGTAGTATGTGTGGTTGGTTTGTCTGTGCAGTATTATCTCTATGTCATTGTACCGAATGTCGGGTTGTCACGGTCGGATCTGTTCTGGATGGTTGATGCTGCTGCGTGTGTGCGCGTGTGTATCACTTGCTGCCTTGCGGTACAGGCTTTTTAGCCAAAGGCTTTGGCTGAACGACCTAATCGCTCTCATGTCAAGGGCTGGGCGTCCCTTGTAGTATCCTAAGCCCATGAAAACCATGACTTTACAAGAGAAACCAAGTACCATACTGCATCAGCCGTCGCGCAGGATAAACCGGGTCGCCCTATCTGCTGCACATGGCAGGGTGGATAGGCAAAAATATGCTACTGCCGATCACTCACCCTCATACTGTCCCCCCAATATTAATCCCCGAGCAGATAATGCTCACTCAAGTTTCAGTAGCCCGAAGAGCAACCTTAAACAGACCAGGGGACGCAAGACGCTCTGTGTTGGAGCATGGGATGTGCACACACTGCTAGATCGATGCAGCTCCAAAGGATGGACAGAACGGCACACTGCACGGATCGCGATGGAACTGCGTCGCTATGGGATCGACGTAGCAGCCTTGAGGACCAAGGTAAGTTACGGGGAGCAGGTACTGGGTACACCTTCAACTGGATAGGTTACCCGACAGACGGTGCTTGAGAGCATGTTGTCTGTTTTGCATCGCTGATCACACCAGCGCCTTGATGATAGGCGAACCGCACGGCATCAGCCCTCGAATGCTCTCCATGTGCCTGCGATTCGGTCGAGGTAAGTGTGCTACAGTTGTTAGTGCTTATGGTCCAGCTATGTTTCACACTGATGATAAAAAGGATCAGTTCTATGATCAACTGTCCGCCACAATCCGGTCGGTGCCTGTGACTGATCGACTGTTTGCCTTGGGTGATTTGAACGCTCAAGTCGGGCGCAATTCGTTAGCTTGACTAGGAGTCTCTGGAACCTACAGCATTGGTTTGGTGAACGAGAAAGGTGATCATCTGCTCCGCCTGTGTGCTACTCACAAACTGGCCATTACGAACACCCGATTCTAACTGGATGTGAGCGACATCACGACGTGGACCCATCCAAGAAGCGGCCAACACCACTTGCTTAACTACGTTATTGTGCGACAGCGCGACATTCGTGAAGTGCGTATCACGCGAGCGATGCGCGGCGCTGAATGTAACCGGTCACGGAGTGGCCAGGACTAAATTATTTATCCATGTACGCAAGTCTGTCTATTACAGATGTTCCGGACAACGGCAGAAACTGGATACCAAACGACTGGAAAACTGCGAGGCAAAGACTGCTTTTCAATGTGCAGTTGCCGCCCGTCTGCGCGACGTTCCTTTATCCACTACCACTGAGGGTATGTGGTAGTTCATCAAGGAACTGATCACGACGGCAGCCACTGAGACGATTGGTGTCAAACTTCAGAAACGTCCGGACTGGTTCGACGACAACAATGCGGTTATCGCCGAACTGGTACGAGAGAAGAATACCGCGTTTGCTGCCTCCACGGAGAACCGGAGCAATGAAACGAAGGCGACGTTCCGAAGTATCCGCCGTCATCTGGCCGAGCGTGTTCGCGGAATCGAGGACAACTAGTGAGTGAAGCAGGGTGAGTGGATGCAGGGCTTCGCAGATCGTCGGCAGCATAAGGAGTTCTACGATTCGCTGAAAGTGATATTCAGCCAATCCACCCAGTCAACTAAAGCACTGGTGGAGGTGGATATCGGCTGTTCGTGCACCCAGCCAGAGGACATCATGGAAGTCTGGCGCAAACATTTTGGTAGCCAATTAAATCTTCTAGGTACCATTGATTGGGTGACTGTGAACAGCCTGCCGCAACAGGCCATCAAGCCTTCACTTGCTCTCGCTCCTGATTTACTGGAAATCCAAAGAGCAGTTGGTTAACTTCGCAACTGGAAGGCTGCAGGGGAATTTGGATTGCCAGGCGAGATCCTGAGGAATAGCAGGCCGGCGATTGAATGTGCACGGCTCCAGCTGGTTCACTCCACCTGGGAGCACGAGGTGATGCCACAGGATTTCAAGGATGCAGTGATAGTACCTATGCTTAGAGGTTAGGATAACAAGCAATGCCCCGACAGCTATCGGCGCATCAG
>JTDE01008631.1:3049-13876 GCA_014338405.1 Paragonimus skrjabini miyazakii | reverse complement strand
TACACTTGCTGTTCAGGTGCTTCAGCGTTACTAAATAGGTACAGGTAGAGGGTCCTTTAACCCTGCCACAGTTTCGTTAACGACTTCTCTCTTCTTTCAGAAACTACAGATTTGATTACAGTAAGTTTAGTTTTCTGTTTTCTAATCTAACTGGTTAGCCCCTAAGAAGTAAGACATACAACAGTCCCCAGTTGTCGAGGGGATATTTCGCAAATATTCTGCTTTACCTGCGACTTTGAATACCATTTGTTCTATTGTAATGCTGAAGATTGTAATACCTCAAGGGGGTTTCTTCGGCTGTGCATGACCCAACAATCCCTCACCATCTTACAAACACAGTTTGTTTTCCGTTTGAAGACAATCCCCGCTTTCGCATTTTAGATCCAACGTAGAACAGCTTGGCTTAATCCTCTACCGTGTGGCTTGGCAACGTATTACTGGAATGTGATGGCGTGTTGCAACTTGAGCTGCTCAGACTGACTGATTGTTCACCGCTTCCAGAAGAGAGCGAGGTAACCCTGACTGGTTACTTTTTTTTACAGGATACTACAAAATGCAATCTCTCCCCCATCTTAATGAGGAGTGCTGTGCCCCAAAGACACTAATCTAGCTGTCTGCTTGCTCTTTTCAGTAACTGATGTGGTATTCCTGGCAGCTGCTAACGTACATACTAATTCCAGTTCGTGGTTTTCCAACTATCTTATTGGCACCTTGAAAATTTTAAAATCTGCTCTATATGCGTAAATGTCGAGTAAAGTGAGGGCGTTGTTTATGAGAACTGATAATTTTCAGTGTAGTGTGAAGGGTCGTGATAAGGGCAATGTAGCGACCAGGAGATTTCACCAACCTGCCTATTGTATGACGTGCGAAATGGTTCTAAAGATAACGACTGCTTATTGTAACTCGGTGACTAAGAAGGTTTATACGGCACAAGCTAATAGACTTCTTGTTCCCATTTAATGTCCTTGTACGGCACAAATCAGGCTACACACAATTCCAGTTAAATCGCTAGTCGAAGGCCGTTTCTCAGTTCGTCAACTCGTCGTTCGTCAACTGATTACTGCAGGTGCGATCCCTATATTTTATGGGGGTAAGTTATGCATTTATCCAGGTTGTTCAACTACTCTAGAGTTCTTGCAGGCTGTTCCGAATTCCATCAGTGTTTGTATGTCATACCTATTAATTTCTCCCCTTCACTATCTAGGTCTCCTTTAGGGTATTGCTTATCTAGTTTTCAAAGGTTTGTTGATTGCAATGAAGAGTAAAGAAGCTCAGAGACAAGGTACTGTCCGATGAAGTGATTTCGAAGGTTTAACGGTGTTCGGATAAGACTACGGGGAATCAATTGTTAAAACTCAAAACACGGATTATCCATAGACTGCTCTGTATGATAAGCAAAACACACGACGGTATTAATTGGTTTTGACCCAGATCGATCCTAAAGTGTGCTGAACTCACGTAGTCCATATTACGGTGAATTAGGAGTTCACTATGTCGAATAATTCAAAAATTGGCTCAAATTTTCTGCCATCATTCCCTACTCCGTTTTGTCCATCAAAATCATCAAAATCCACACAGGATTATCATCATTAGTGATCGAATGTGTTATACTAAAGATCAAAGAATTTCCGTATTATCCTTGCCAGCATTTCTCACCATTCTATTCTGTGTTCGTTGACTTGACAATGATAGGCGTCGGATCTGACAGTGCTAGAAGTCGGTAGATATTCGCTGAAACAAGAGCTTGCGGTTGTTATTTGTGCAAAATATCCGTACAAAGTGGTACTAAGTGGTATAAGGGCCATAAGTGGTACCACTCCAACATCATCGTCATCATCATCATAATTAAATACGGCAATATACCAATGCTTCTTACTCACACTTAACTGCCATTCAGCCATGAAGCAAAAAACAAACTCTGCACAACCATGAATTCAAGAACATAGACCTCGGAAAAGACCAGTTCAGAAGGTTGGTATCTCCTGCTGCCTCTTTCTTTTATGTGGGCTGCGGGTTTAATGACAGTCAAAGCATCTAGATGCCCTCGGCTAGCCATACGCGCTTACAGATATATGTTAAACTCGTAATCACATGAAGCGATAAACGTGTTATAATGAGAAAAAGAAAGGCATTGTGCTAGATGAAAAATGTAGAGGGAGAAAAAAGTACCGACGTACACAAAGATTTGCAACACGGGCACTACTGACTTCTATCCTTCACCATATAAGACGGCGTCCCCAACCGAAAATGTACTGTCCTGTATACCCCAACCAGGAAGTCCGGAGCGTCCTACTGAAGCAAGCTTCAGTGTCAGCACTTCCATGTCCCGAATCCAAGTCATACACTGACCACTAGGTTGCCACTTCCAGCCCAACCCACTACTCGCAAACAAGGCACCATGTGGCAAGTGGCCAAGCCATATGTGCTTCACTCTCCTCAACTCTACGTCATTATTTACTTCTATGAGGAGTGCCACAGGTACGTACCAACGAACTCTATCTGGAAAGAAATCGGGATTAGCTTCCTTGTATAAACACATAGCCCTTGCTTTTCCTGGTGTTGCAATCACCATGGCACTACCCTCCCCTCTAACGACGCAGATGGGAGGGGCTGTGGTGACAATGAAAGGGGTCTCAGATTAATAACTGTTTCATGTGGTCGATTCTCAACGACATCTTCTCTAACGGAACTAGTAGGATTCGGTTTTGCATCTTCATTATTCTTTGATATCGCGAATCTTATGATTGAGAGCAGGCTGTGCACCGAGCTCACCAAAAGGTCGGTTGGCCTTTTGGTCACTTCGCCAGCCAAATTCAATCCAGAGACAGTGCTTGAAAAAACACTAGCTTAGAAATCCACTCATATCAATAATTATTTCTTTTGTCGTCCTTTACAAAAAAGACAAAGGCGTGATATGTCGACAAAAACCAGAGCGCAGATCAAGGCAGAGTGTGGCCGAAAATTGAGGACTACGGCTGAAGTTTTCACTTCTGCGGTATCTACCGAACAGCCTGTTTCTGTAGTAGAAGGCAGACGCCGTTTCTGCTAACGTCCGTCCAATAACGTCTTCCAGGTTCTAGTGCAGTGGTGTTAATAACTTAGACGCTTTGAAACCGTCTTCTCTGTTACTCGCTAATAGGTTCATTTATCAACCGCTTGCAAACATCGCCCTTACACGAACTCAAAACCGAAGAGGCCCGCTTGAGTCATCTTCAATTGATCGGAAGGTATTTCACCGGTCCACGTCATTGTGCGATTCTACTAGTAGTCTGAAAACACCACCCATATCACATTTTACTGATTTTCATTCTCAAGAGAATGGAAAGCCAAGTATCACTTGGATGAAAACTTCGAATCACCCGGTTGGCATTCCTGGTCATTGACGCACTGTTGGAAGACAGACTAAGACCACTTCAGACAACCATACCCAATTCGGGTACGGTGGTGATACCCAGTTTTTCACTTCACAGAAAGTTCGCTGTGCAACCCAAATGACCGAGACGTATCACTACATTTGGCCGAGTTAAACAGGAGGCTGTCGACTGCGGTCCAGCTGTGTACTGTTTAAACTACTCTGAAACTCCCCACTTTCAGTCGCGCTGTCCATTATACGCCAAGTCCTAGTGTTAACAGCATATAATAGCAACGAGGAGTTGACAAGCTATGTGGTTTCGAGCATAAACAGAGTAAAGAGCAACGGTCTTAGAATGCAACTTTGCTGCACACCTCCGGACGCAGGATACTAACTTGAAAAAGATATTTTCACTGTGACTCTGAAGCGGCAGTCTTGAGATAATTAGTGAATCACAAGATTAAAGGATTTTCTAGACTATAAGTACGAGGCTTAACGCAGCGTTAAATGGTCTACTCGGTCGAAAGCCTTAGAGAAATCTAGAAAAACCACGTCAACCGGTTTGCATTTACCGACCATTTTCGTTCAATCTCACTGAGCAGCAAGCACATTGGTAACACATGAGGATCCTGTGTTAATTCCCAGGCAGCAGTGCAGATAGAATGAAAGGCTTAAGTAACCGGTCTTCAATCAAGCTCTCCATTATTCTTGAGACAGTCGATAGTGCAATCGGACTGCAAATGGCGGGCTCAACGCGATCAGTGCTTTTAAAAGTGAGCGACAATGTACACACACTACAGGCTTCGGGAAGCATGCTTCCTAGAAGGAACCGATTGGAAAGTTCACAATGGCTTTTAGCGCACTGCTTCACTATCAAAGAAAAGATGAGAGCAGAGCCTGGAGACTTGCTTCCACGAAACGTTGATAGCTTTTGGAACACCTCAGCAGTGTTGATACTAGATGTATGTGCTGATCTAGTGAGGCCTGTCGTGAACACACACGTACTGGTTGCCACGACCATCAGCAGGTTCCCCACGTGGGTCTAGAAAATTTCCAAAGATCACGGCTCGTTTTTTATCTTTTCGGTAGGAGTGACTTCATCGTAGCGAAGATAAGCTGATTATCACTGTCCCACGAGGACCATAAAGAATTATTATGAGCGATGTTGTTACGGCGGGAATTGTGGATATAACACGTAAGCACCCCGAGAAGGCGGCGTTTTGGCCAGATTCCTCCCCTACTTGGCTGAATAATCTTGAACGAGAGTTGCCTAGTACACAGTGGTCATTGAACCACCACTTAGATGCCGTAATCACAAATCACTGAATTAAGATCTTACATACCACTGGTTGCAACAACCAGCCGGGACGTCTACCGTACAAAACTTCAGTCAGGCTTACAATAGCGGTCTGAAAGGCTACGTCAGTCTTCTCTTTCTTGAATACAATTGGGTAGAACAAAACTGTTAATGTTGTAAAACGTAATTCAAAAGATGGACGATTTGTACCTACCGCGCGAACTACATAATTTCACTTCTCGGTCATCTCTTCCGCGCAGAATACGCCATATTTTTGTTGGCTGTTTCCGTCTATTCGCACAGTACAGACTTACAAGCAATTCAGAGGACGTAGGTGCTTTACATACCGTTTTAAGTTGGGGTCTAGGCGCGTACGCCGACTGGAAAAAATGAACGTTTAGCTCTTTTGCTGCGACAACTCAACAGTGAGATTTCCCCTGACCACCTAGTTGTTGTTGTCGAGTTACCCAGGAAGCAATATTCAGCGGCCTACAACGTGGTACCGCCAAACTGGTACTCTACCCAACCTTTGCGAAGCTTTAGGCAATCACTCGCTACATTTTGTGCTTGCCGTCAAAACTGCTTATTCAGGGTTCAATCATATAGCAGAGGTTGGGACAATATGCACCCTAGGATTTTTAGGGAAGCAACAGCCACCAACTCCGATAGAAACCCTTCATACTACGTTTAAACAGAATTTCGGTGCTTGTATTCTCTACAAAACGTCGAGCCTGCTGTCACAGCGAGCGATCGGTAAACCCATCTTATTGGCAACCCATACGGTATAACGGAGCGTCCAACCTCGGACGCTATCTTAGTCGATTTTGACAAGGCTTTCGACTGTGTTCGACACGCCTCCTTCAGACAAAAACGGAGAACATCGCATCCAAAGAATTCTTTGCTGCATTATCTCGTTTTTTTAGAATTAAAAAAGACGGGACCTTTATTCTCCCTCCTCCTGATTTCTGCAAAGGTTACCCATGGGTCACTGCTTCCTCCTCTTTCATTTCTAATTCACATCAATGACTTTCCGCACATTATTTCCACCATCGTTTTTCTCTATGTTAGCGATTAAAAAACTTGGAGTGCCAATGATCTCAGTACACTGCAAGTTGATCTGGACGCGACCAAGCGTCGGTCGAACGATTGGAGTTTTCCACTAAAAGAGAGTAAGTGTGCGTAGGTTATTCGAGGAGACTCCGTCAATACCTTCGTAACTCAATGTGTTAGACAAAGTAAACATCATAAAAGTCGATCCGTAAAAACATGCATGTATTTGAATGCCGTCTACCTTACATTTACCTGTCACGACGAAACGGTTTCAAAGAGGGTTCGACCATCTTAGAATGAGTAATAAGATTTTACCCTGCATAGATAGAAAGTAAGTTTCAAACTGTTTACTCTTCACTAATCAGGTCGTGCGTACCGGTTTGAAGAAAGACATGATCATTACTCACGTCATACGCGTATGACACTTCGGTCGTGCCTAATGTGAGGTCAACGGCGCAGTGGTCAACATGGCTGCCTCAGGAAAGCGTTACCGGAATCCAAATCCCGGCTGTGGCAAGGATATGCACTACTGACGGGCTTTAATGAGAGTGAAACTTGAGTCTAGTGCGTCCTTTCGAAAGAGGTCAGCTGGAAAGTCTATCAGAATGCAAAGGCTGCGATCAAATGGAAAACATTATCGCTATTGAACAAATTCAACGCGTGACTACCAACCTGGTCACCAGCTTAAGAAATGCGGTGTACGAGTACCGACTTTGAACTCCCGATCTGTATCCACTTGAATTTCGATGACTCCACGGTTAACTAATTTTCACACACTTCTTTCGTTTAGGTCCCGTAAACCCGTCCATTACAAGGATAGGGGTAAAACCGCTGTAATCTCTGTGTTCCCGGACATTTCCACGTAACAATTCTTTTCTTACATGGTTATTAACGGCCAGAGCGAATTTCCTTGGCCATCAACTGCACATCTAAAAGTCGTTTTAAGGTGCTGTTCGATTCGCATTTCCCTAAACCGCAACTAAATTAGTGATTTCACTCTAGCCTTGACATTCGCTCTAATCTCCAACCCTGAATTCAATCATTGTCTTTTGGAGCAACAGACGTTCGTCTGACAGAACACCACAAAACAACCGGACCCAGGTAAATTGGGACGTCTGCCTTGTACCCGCGTACTGATCGTAGGAAATCACTGTTTATTCAGTAATAATCAACAGTCAAAAAGAAGAAAAACAAATTTGCAAACCGTAAGTGGTATCCTTCAAAAAAACCTCCCAAAGGGCACCTCGAAGAAGTAAACAAAATACAAGATGAGTAGAAGATCAATTAGCAACGATGAAAAAACTACAGTGGAGAACTACACCTCAATAAAGTTTCAGTGAGTTAGTGACTGATACACGGGTTCGAAGCAGAAGCCAGAGGCTCCCGGATCCAGTCGGTTTTTCCTGCTCAGTGTCAAGCGGGTGTCTGTTGATCTGGGAGGCAATCACTGAAAACAGGTTGTAGCACCGCTCTTGGGGATTACAGTAAATAATAAGGACAAAGTAAAAGTATTTGCATAATGGATTTTTAGGTAAATGAGAATCGAGCAGCGCTTTAAAGCAAGCTCTCAAGGCGCTGTTAACGACCTCGGAAGAAAGGCTGTTCCAATGGTAAATAATCCTGTAGAAAAAGAACTGCTGCTCAAGGAAGGCCCGAGGACGAGGCTTTAAAAGTCTCCTATTATGTCCTCATCGACCGTCATTAGTCTCTACGATAAAGAACTGTTCAACGAGACCTATTCTAGAGAATAAATGTACGAGGACTAAATGACCGCGGGGTCATCGAAGTTCAAGGGGATACAAATCAAGAATTTCAAGTTGTAGCGATTATAATAAATATTTTTGATAGTCGCATTCAATTGTACATTTTTTTATGATTTTGGCTTTTTGCCTACTTTTGTTTAAGTCAAGCTATTCCATTTGTAACATCCGTCCCGGGGCTACATTCACAACCCGCTCCGTGCCCCGCTAGCTTGACGTGCTTTTCTCTGTACTCTATTTTCCAGGGTCGATACTAATACACATGGGTCCACGCGCTGAGTTCTTGCTTTTCATTGTCGATTGGTTTTCGATAGTGATTACAGACTGGGTATTTAATTAATCGGCGTGACCAGTTCCAACAAAGTCGAGACTCGTACGCAACATTTCCTACTAATCTGGTGGCCGCACGCTGAACACGCTCAGCAACCGGTATGTCTTTCTTCAGGCCAGTACACACGACCTGATTAGTATAATCGAGGAGTGGTCATATATAATACCCGTAAAGCGTCTGATACGCTTTTTTTACCCATAGGTATATATGTGGAGAAAAGTGCGCTTAATCATCCTAAGAGCAGCAAATCCCTTTCTTGCTACCATCTCGTGCTAATGCAAGAATAATAAGTTTGACGACAACTAGATGTCCAGATCTTTCTTCGTAACAATTTTCATGATATCTGCTGTGCTGAACACACTATGAATCACGAAAGCATTGCCAGAATCTCCATTGAGTGACATGGGTGCGCACTTACTGTCATTTAGTGCTGTGTCCACTGTGGTAATATAAATAATCCGGTAGACACGTGTATTTGTTTTACATCTATCTGAAGCCAACGAATGTAAACAACCTAATGATCACTGTGCAACATAGAAAGCCAAAATAACGCCCGTGACTGGAATAAACGCGGGCAGCCTGAGTTTTCAGTAGCTCATTCGGCATGACCTCGTACAATTAGCCAACTGCAACATATACAAAGCTAAATGGCATGTAGGATAGAGAGCGATGTCCGATATTCTTCCCACAAACCTGCTGTTCGAAAAAATTTAAATCAGAGGGCGCAACAAAATGTACAAACCTCGGAGGGGATTAATGGTACATCGGATGACCCAAACAGCGCAACATGACGACCTTGATTTCCTGCGATTTCAGCAATTCTGCGGCTGGTCTTTGTTCATTGATGGAAGGCAGACGTTGCCGATTGTGTGAGCCTCTTCATTGCTCTTCTTCGGCGGGTAACTCGAAATTTGATTTGAATTCTCTTGCTGTTCCGGACCCATATTTTTTCTTATTGGTGCCCTGAGCAACAAACATCTGCATACGTTTACTGTTATTCGTTATTAAATGACATATTGATTAGAAATTTTGAGTTAAGTCGTTTCTGTATCCGTTCTGTAAAGTATTGTTCTGGTTGCCTATGACAATGACCCGGGTCAGATACAGTAGCACTGGGACTCAACAAACACTCCCTGAGGCGGCGAGCATTTGCGGCCGTTACGGGTGCAAAATGTCCGTACAAAACGGTACGCAGTGTTACCAGTGTCAAAGGTGGTATCACTTCAAGTGCACTGGCCTATATGAACACCAGTACAAACATCTTTCTTCCTCTGCTCTGAACTTTATACGCATGAGCTGCAGATTCGATGTCAGTCAAGGTGTCGCTTTGCCGCTGACTGTCCACGTGCGCTCCACGAAAAGTGAAGCAACGCAGAAATCCTGCGGCTTTAAATGCAAGATTCTGTTTGGCACATTTTGCCCTTCCATTTCTTCCATGGATATTAGGCTGAAGGAGTACCAACAGACCTTGTCAGAAATGAAGTTGGATCTTCAGTCTTTAAACGAGTACATAGCTGTCGCTCTCCCTGGGGTTGCAGCCATCAAGAAGGCAGTTGCCCTATCAACTGCACAGATAGAGGAGGCAGCAGCCAATATGAAAGAGAGAGCTCTCAGAGACAGGAGAATTGTTTTATGGGGTCGATTCTCCTCAACGTCTTCTCCAACCGAGCACGCTAATTTAGTCCTGACATCTTCATCCCCCCCAGACGTTGCCAATCTTGTACTGGCGAGCAAGCTACGCGCTAAGACGACCAAAAGGTCATTGAGCCTTGTAGATTCTGGAGTATAGGTGTGGGGATCAGTTGAGATTGACATTGCGTACACGGCTGGCAGAAGACGGTTGGCCGAGCGGTAGCGTCGCTGCTCGGGACGTGACGGTTCTGTGGTTCGATCCTCCAGCCAACCTTTTGCCATCCAAATATCAGTTTCAGTTGGAGTGATCCGAACACAACTTCCATTGGTTCTGGCCAGAATCTACAGGCCTCTGGGTAACCTTGCCAGCCATGCTTAGTCCTGAGGCTGTAGTGGGGAAAACGGCGGCTTTGAAATCCGCCAACGCCCACTTGAAAGGCGTGTCTTTTGATCGCTCTCGGCAAGAGAGAGCGAGACGAAAACAGCGCAGTAAAACCAAGTCGATCATCATGGCAGACAAGAAACTACAGCTTGAGACTAAAGTCGTAGTTTCTGCCCCAATAGTACCCACTCCGACCAATGTGCCAGTGGAGGAACGTAGGGATGCCCTCTCCGTAGTCGCTACCCAACGGCTGACTCTCCAAGCATGGGTACCACTGTTGAAGACATTGTACTCAGGCCATCTCTCGAGTTACCTAAGCCAAAAACCACCGATAAGCCCCGTGGAAAGTTCTTCATTCCTAGGATTCGGAACAATAGGGGCCAGCTGGGGTCGCCGCCTGTGAAACATTTTGTTTGTCCGTCCCACAGGGTATTTCTATCGGTGACCCTATTAAACAGCGCACATTGCCCCCCTTTATGACCTGCATTCAAAAGACAAAAAAGTCCAATTTTCCATGGGTGAAAAATTGCAAACACCCTTCGAAAAAGGGGAATTCAGCAGGGTTACAGAGGTCGCAGGCAGCGAAACCAAGAATGCTGGTCAGGCGTCCTGTGGGAACGCTGACATATGTACGAGCGGTGACTTCGCGTCCACAGCCTCACAAAATGGCCAACAGAGCCACTCGACAGCTCAGACCGAATTAAACCAACCACCACCATCTTCAATTCTAGGTCTTCTTTCCCAAGTCTTTCCTCGCACTCTCCTATCTCTATTCTCGCCAAGTCATGTGGAGAAGTAGCTCTCGAATGCATGTACACGAACTGTCTGAGTTTGTTTAATAAATTACCGGAAATCAGATATCTAATTCATGATACACAACCGCACATATTTGCTTTCACGGAGACCTGGCTTACAGGTGACATCAGTGACGGTGAACCCAATGTCCCTGGGTATTCAGATTACCGAACTGACTCCGCCCGAGGGAAAATAGAAGTTTCTGCGGTTTTCCTTCACCAGCATCTC
>JTDE01008630.1:7609-18911 GCA_014338405.1 Paragonimus skrjabini miyazakii | reverse complement strand
GTGGGGGTGTAGGACCCTTGCAGTAGGTTACAGTCACGTGAGGTTGGGAATGGATAACAGCAGGTCTCTTTTGGAGTTAGAAAACAGATATCCCGCTCCGACGATAATTTGATTCGAAATCAGATAAATCAGCAGGGTTTAAGGTTGGCAGATTTTCAAGTAGATTGGAACCGCCGAAGAAATATAACTAAACCTGTCTTCTTTCGTCGTTAGAATGTCGCTTCAAATCGACGAGTCATAGAAGAATGCTTTGTATACTCTTACGCCAAAAAATTCCTCAACGACTAGTTCTGGGAGTTCCCGAGATTTGCAGATACAGAAAGTCTCCCGCTTTTTATCTACCCGCCTATGCGCGGCATCCAACAAAGAATTTGACCAGCGGCAATCTTTATTTGAAGAGAGTCGTCGAGAAGGCGTCGAACGAGAGCATAAACTCATGGAGTTTACACTTCACAGTTATAATTGTAATTCAATTTTTACGTTTTTTGTGTGTTCCGTTTTGTTAACCTAAGCTACCACAACGTACAAAAGTGTACAGATGAATTCATTTGTAAATTTTCAAAAAAAATCACCATCACTATGAAGTTGATGGGCGACAAAAATAAACAGGACTTTTCGCGCATCCAATCTGTTTTCTTTTGTGTGGATTTCAGGGCTGCTGAAGTAACCGCGCGGTGAAATATTTGGCTCTGCGTACCTGCTGATCCACCAACGCTCAACGTTTATCATCCCACTCCGCGTGCGAAATAATCTAATGGTCGTCCTCCAAACCTACTCCGTGACGCTGTACTTCTCTCGTGTGGTAGCCTGTTCAATTCAGCGGACCTTAACTTGTCAATCAGTCGTTTGTTGATAAGCCTTTTGTTTTATTTATATGCGCACCCTTTTTAGCTAACTGTCACCCCTAAAACTCTGCTTCGGTGTTACCGTATTTTTGTCATTTTTATTATTCGACTGATCAGGCCATTGCAAACTTGGTGAGCCTTCCTATTTTTTCCATACAGAGCTTAATCCCCTTTTGGTATTATTACCAATGCTGGACGAGAATGAGGACATCGACATCAAAACCGAAGATGGTGTTAATTTGAAACTGCCCGAATGCAACGTCCGAAAACCCCAATTGTGGTTCCCTCAGATTGAGGCGCACATATGTCACTCGGTGGAGACTCTGGCAACGCCTTCGTAATTCATAGTGCATTCGGCACAACGGATATCATGAGGATCGATGTGAAGAAAGGTCTTGGCATCTGACAGTCGTCTAACTTATCTTTTACGCATCACCACGAAGTGGAGGCAAAAAAAGGGTTTGCCTCTCAGGATTATTGAATGCACTTTCTTCCGCATAGACACGAAAGCGTTCCAAACGCTTTACGGGGTCTATATAAGCCCGCCACTAGAGTGTGCTAATCAGGTCGTTTATACCGGCCTGAAGAAAGATATCTTAGCTATCGAGTGTGTCCAGCGTGTGGTTAACAAACTAGTCACAGGCCTGAGAAATGTCGCGTACGAGTCTCGACTCGAAATTTTTGATCTATACCCACTTGAATTTCGACGGCTCCGCGGTGGTTCAATTTTCACACACTTCCTCTTTAGAAGAACAGTCTTGGAACAGTCTTGCTGGTGGCGTCGTCAGTGGCGCTTCCAGAGATCGCTTTAGAGCATAGCTTGACTTTAATTTACCAAAAATCCTATTATGCGAGTAATCTTAGTTTGTTTTGTGATAATTACTGTAGTTCCCTCGAGAGGTGCTTCACCTTGCTTCCACTGAATGCCTTCTAGATCAGCAGACGTCCGCTTAACAATGAACAAGAAAAACTGACTGAATCCGGGACACCTGGGTCTCTGCCTTGAACTCGTGTGTCAATCGCTGAATCGCTTAATTGCCACCAGGCGATTAACATCAATGAAAATAAGATTTTTACACGTTGGACAATCCCCTCCTTCTGATATCACTCGGAAGTAGACCTGCTGGAATCAGTCCCATCCAATTTCTTTCATACTCTTTCAAATGACGCGGTCATAAAACGGACTAGAAAGTCGAGGGCAAAGCTGTTGCATGACTTGCTCAATACAGTCGAGCTAGGCGATCGGTCTCATCCCAACTGTTACGTCATACGAGAGGCCTCCTGGGCTCACGGAAGTTTGATGATGCCATCTTGAACCAGTTTTGGGCGGAAAAGCTGTCATCTGTGGTGCACCGCATCTTGGCTGCCATGGACGAGGACAGCTCAGTCGGCAAACTGACAGCCCGTGCGTACAAGGTACCGGGAGCCTTTTCCTCACAACTGCAACTTTAACTGTTCCCACATCGTCTTCTTTAATTCCAATAACTGATGACAGTCTAACTTTCGATGGAGAAGATGCGCCACCGTATGAACAGTATGACTACGCAGATCAACGAGCTAAAGAGGTATTCACCCATAAGCCGTGCACAATCTAACTTTCACAGTACATCAAGGTGTTGTTGGAAGCAACATAACTTCCTGTACAAGGCAAAATATACACCCACCCGTGCATATTCCAGACTCGTCTTGCGCCATCGTCAAACTGATAGGCCATCCAGTAACGGCGACAACTGTCGTTGATCCAGCAGGTACTAATCGCTTATTTTATGCCAGGGTGAGCCCGATTGGCTTGCGGGTACTTATCGATACGGGAGTCGACCTCAGCTTTATTCCACCGCAACTAAACGGTCAACTTTCGTCTGGCCAGTGCACTTGACATGTCACGAATCAAAATCGCATCAAAACTTTCGGGGAACGCTCTTTTACTGTCGACATCAGTCCCCGGTGGTTCTTCCAATGGGTATTCCTGCTTGCTGAGGTTCAGACGCCGCTCATCGGTGCCGAAATCCTGGCACATTTTAACCTATCTGTTGATGTCGATAAGCGTAAGCTTATTGACAACACTGCCGCCTGCACAGTAAATGATATCCAATGGACGATCGCATTACTCGACATCCTGCCTGCTCTTTCAACAACACTGTCGCACTCATCACTACCGAAAGATTTCCCCTCACTAACTCGACCGTCCCACATAATGAGACGGTTCGACATAATGTGGTGTATCATATTACAACACACCGTCCCCCGGTATTCTCTCGTTAAAGTCGTCTACGTTCAAACAAACCTAAAATATCCGAAGTTGGATTCCAACGTTTGCTTCAGTTGGGCATAATTCGACCTTCAAATAGCTCTTGGGCGATACCACTGCACGTGGTGCTCCAAAAGTCTCCGGGTGATTTGTGACCTTGTGGTGAATACCGCGCACTCAGCAACTGTACACTCCCGGACAGGTACCCTAAACTGCATATCTACGACTTTTCCCCAGTAATTGCCGGCGTTACTATTTGCCCCAAATCAGACCCAGCGTGTCGATATTATCACATCCTGGTTACCAAGGAGGACCTTCAGAAAACAGCCATCACAACACCGTTTAGGCTTTTCGAGTTCACGTGGATGGTATTCAGGCTTCGTAATGAGGCACAGCCCCCTCAAAGATGTATGGACGAGATACTGCGTGGACCCCCTTTTGCGTGCTTCTACATCGGCGGTATCTTGATGGCTAGATGTTCGAACGAGGACACTTGTCCCATCTTCGTACCGTTTTCGACCGTCTAGCGCAATAGTATACTAAAATCAACATCGATAAGTGCAACTTCGGAGTTAGCTCGCTGGGTTTCCTGGAACATTGCATCAAACAAACCGGCCTCTGCTAGACAAAGTCGGGTCTATCTTGAATTTTCCGATGACCCCGATGACTCCGATAATTCCTCGGCATGTTCGACTATTATCGGCGTTTCATTGTCCATTGCGTGGATATTTCGAATCTCTGACTGACCTGGCTGACTCAAAACGGAAGTCCATTAAACTCTCACCCGAAACCAAAGTAGCTTCCTCAGCGGCAAAAGAAGTCTTATATCATCCCACTAGATTTTGTTGCATCCGGTGCGATCTCCTTCTTAACACGGACGTATAAAATGCTGTCGTTGGTGTAGTCTTAGAATAGTCCATAGATGGTGAACAACAACCCATTGACCTATTCTCTCAAGAGTAACAACCGGTATTAAATCGTTAGTTAACAATTCAAGTTCACATCGAATTGCGCGTAATGTGTTGATCCAATAATTGCCTTTCTGAATATCCAACGACAGAGAAAATAATCTACCTTCGAAACGGTTAATAAAAAGGCGCTCGTAAAAACTATATTTAATACGTTCTAACTGAATCAATGTACGTGACAATTAAATCTATCATCTCGAATGTGGAAATTCACAAAAATGGAACAAAGAATGTGAGCGTACAACAAATTTCACAACTAGGTACTGTTCAGTAGCGGAGTACGGCAAAACGGAATTGAACTTAAGCGAATTTTATTGGTTGAGTTAGAGCAAAACGACTGTCTGCTCATCGAGAAGTGGTAAAAATTATAAGCTACTCAAGAAAAAAATATAGAGGAAGAATGTCTAATTTTGACAGTTAGAGATTTACAGGGCTCGGACTGTATAAGGTTAAGAGAACCGGTTGCAGTAGTTGGTGTGAAAATAATGATGATTAATACAAGTCATTCTTAACGAAACTAACAAAATATAGGACCACGTTTCAACACTAATCGAGCAAAGCACAGCAATCTCAAAGTGATGCAACAGACCTTAACAAACTCAGCAGTTAGCCTCGAAAACCAGCTGGTTTTCCAAACTGGAGTTGGCAGTAGGAGCAGCAACTACGATCGGTTCAGTAGAGGAATCCACACCCTCTGTCCTACCCACTGCAACCTGGTGTTACTCTGCAAGCGCTTTTAGGGACCGAAGTTATTTGATATTCCGTCTAACAGTGCCATCTGAAGTTCTTACTGACACCTGGCGTAAATGTCCGTAATCATCAGGAAATACCTCGGTGAGTGCATCGTAGAGCTAACCCCCCCTGGAGACCTTTCAGTAGAAAACCACGTCACTTACCTGAAGATCGCACGAAGGCTTCATTCACTTGTGTGTAATCTATAACTGGGGTAGATATTCACGCCGCCATTATTCCCAAAACACGCAAGATAAGAGCTGTGGTTCTCTTCAGCCCTTGATTTGATATTCACGCAATGCCACTTCATCTACAGTTTGGCCTACATTCGAGCACAACAAGAACAAATCACTGAGACGAAGCACCTGAGAATTATCTTAATTGTCATACACAGGCACGAGTAGTTTATCGTTTTCGATTCGCTCAACTTCCACCAGATAGGTGTCAAGTGAATTTTCATTCACTATCTGTTGTTGTGCTACTGACGACAGCAATCGTCTTGTTGTTCGAATCATTCTTTCCCAAGCCCCGCTCTAGTGACTTGCACCAGAAGGAGTGAAATGCCAATCAGTCCCATGACTCTGTAGCCCACCTGTCAACGCACACTGTTCCAACTTTCGCAACCTTTGTCATAACTCCAAGTCAGCACCAATACATTTGGAACGGCTGTCATTGTAAATGGCCCGTGGCGTGCCCCGCCTTCCCAATACTCTCATGAAGAGCATGAGAAAGAAATACGTAAACATGAACTAGGCTGCTTCTATGTGAATGGCACGAGTCTGCAAACGGGCAAATATGCAGCTACAACGTTTGAATTCGTTTCATCCCATACGCGCCTTAAATGGACCGAAATAATCTATACCGCAGTACCGGCGAGGGCAGCCGTCAATCGACGTTCTCATCGAAGGAATTGGTGTCATCGTTTGCGTGCACTGTTTGTCATAAACCCTTTTGCAGTTACAGCGCTCACCTAACGTTCGTTTAGCTGCAACTGTATCCTTCAAAACTAAAAACTGTCTTCTAATGTTAGCAAACACGCACGGGGCGCTCATGTGCCCTTCGGATTCGTGGTAGTGACGAATCAAAAGGCTTGTTACATCGCCGTGATAGAGAAGGATCTTCTGATTGAAACTGTCTCCAATCCCTGGCCGGATTCTGTAGCCAAGATACAGTGCTCCATTTATCGAAACCGACTGTACTTTTTCACGTTTACCCACCTTATGCGGGCTTATGGTAAACACCTTCAGTACCCTAAGTTTCCTGCAGAACACGCGCTCTCGTGCAAACTTTATTATGTTGAGACAAGAGACATTGACCTCGGGCGCACAAAGGAGTCCCAATCTGGTTGACACATTTTGTCTAGCGCACATCACCACGGACATGAAGCTTACACAACGTGATAGCCAAGCGGCGGCCCGCAGTAACTTAGTCCAACTCGAATATCTTGACACATTTGGTCCAATATAATATTAAAGTTAGATTTTGTGGTAGCCGCGAGAGGGCGTATAATTTCGGGGTCCTCCTTTAACAAGCACGCGAAAGTTGAACTCACCGGCCGCTGTTATTTTGGATCCAACAGGAAGCTGGGACCACGCAGTCAGAGTTTATCTCTTTGCTAAAGGCCATTGGTTCTCTCCCACAAGCCGTGTCGGCCGGACTTAATTCTGAAGGCACGTGCCTCCATTGATAGGCAGACGTGAGGTTGTGGATGAACCTTACATAATGGACAACAGAAGTTGCGAAACCCGATGAAGCGTACTGTGTACACTGCAACACTCTTGTGGAATCTTTCCACGGTACACCATTACTTATTAGTTTTCAACTCACTAATCGAAAACTGCATAATCTTGGACGACGGAACGGCTGCTGTGAGCTCCAGCCGTAGCATCGTAACTGCCGTCTTCGGGGTCAACCTAGATTTTCCCAGCAGAAAGCCGCAATGAATACCATTATTGGGGTGACCATCCTTAGATAGTCCACTGCTCCGTAACCGACTTCAGACGCGTCACGAAACATACCGTTCGACGAGGTTTTCTGAAGTAAGTTTGTGAACAGTACATCTATACGATACCAAACTACCTATGGATTCAACGTCGTTTAGCCAACTTTCCCGGGACAACGGATCATACTCTTTTATTTCGGGGTCCCAACCAATGCCTTGGTGACAAAGGTCTCGGAGCAAACTGCTAGCCGGCAATAACGCTGGTGCCATTATTCCCAAGGTATCGTATAACGAAGCCACACAAGCTAATATTCCTCCTTTCGTGCAACCGGTGAGAGGGAGGTTGATTTGAAACCAGGGGCAGTCGTCTGTCGCATGCCACCACACGCTCAGGGCTCGCTGGTATTCACAAGTGTGGAGTTCAAAAGTACTACAGTCAGCAAGTTTTTCTCCACTGGACAAACGTCCAATGGCTTCACCACGGCTAGAAACCCACTTTGTAAGTCTAAACCCAAACAGCTGAAACACCGCTCGAAGTTTATCCACCACAACCCTTGCCTCGGATATCGGGTCGAATGACACTAGGCAGTCATCCAAGTGGAAGTTTCCCCTCACTACGATGGCAGTCTTCGTTAGAAGCTGCTGCCGATTATCTACAGCTGTTTTTGTAGTGCGAAATTAGCACAAGATAGCGACGATGTTGCCCGAAACAGGTGGACATAATCCTGGTAAGTATCCGGCATTGATTTTGTAAAGGTCTGTTGCAATATTTCTTGGATTGCTGTGTTTTGATTAATGTTGGAGGGTGGCCCTATGCCACATTATTTTCTTTAAAAATAAAGAATATTAGCCATTTTTATTCTTAACCAGCTACTTTAATCGTTTCCCTTACACTCATTCAGTCTGAGCCATGTACATTTCTGAATGTCAAAATGAGACACTTTTCTTCCATATTCTTTCTTGAGTCGCCTATAATTCCTACCACTTCTCGTAGCGTAAACAATCATTCTGCTCCGACTCAACCAATGACCATTTGTTTGAGTGGGCTCAATTCCGTCTTATCGTCCCCCATTACTGAACAATGTCTCGTCAAATTTGCTGTACGGGCACATTCTTCATTCACTTTCTGGGGATTTTTCACATTCGAGTACTATTGAATCGTTCGCTAACGATTCAAGTCCATAATGAGTTACGAGTAATCCGTCGATCCAGCAGTGTCTTTCTCGATAACCGTTTTGAAGATAGAATATCTTTTCTGCCGTTGGATATTGAGAAAGGCATTTTTGGATCAACGGATTACACGTAACTAGTTATGAACTTGAATCGTTAGGGAACGATTCAATATCCGGCGATCTTTCAGACGAATCTGAACCCCACTAAAGAAAACTAAATACACATCGATCATGACATGCTACTGTTATTCACAGGAACATCTCTCCAACGTTGGCGGAGACGGCGAAAACGCATAAGTACTCCTGACAAACTGCTATTTAAGTCTGGACCCTGGAGTAAGGTTTTGTCAGGGGAAACACCCCGGTTTTCAGCAGCACAATCAAAGACTATCCGTACCTTACCGGGTTTATTTAGGTTAGGCAAAGATGGCGTGACAATTACTATATTTGTTTCGTAGTTTTACCACTCTTACTTATGTAGCCCTTCCCGATATGCTCCAGAATCACGGCCGAGTTGCCATTAGTTAGCTTTGGATCTCGACTTAACTTTCTTTTCGTTGCAGCAAGGCGTTTCTCGGCCATCTCTACCGTTGTGCAATATTCAGCTATCTTGTCTCCACTGCAAGCCTATCTCAGGATTAACGTCTCTGAGTAGTAGACTGCTTTCAATCATATTTAACGCATGTTTGTCCCTAAAAGAGAGCTTTTTGTCTTTCGAAGTGCATCCGTCTGTAAAATCCAACCCACACATTTTTCAAGTTAAACCATCCAACGAGACCTGACGTGGTCCGATATAATGCTCATTACAGGGTATGATATGACACGGACCTCGGAGACTCCGGCCGAAAATAGTCTTACTTACATAAGGCTCATTGCCGCTGCCCAGTCTCTATTCCAGCACCCGGTTTGCTTCAGGGACCTCGAATCTTATTAGAATCCCTACGCCGTTTTCAGTTGTGTTCAAATGAAAGGTCAGATTGTTGGACGACGTCAGCCTGCGTCAGCGGCACTTGGTTCACCGTATAAAATGGACCAGCTGTGATAGGATGCTCCCGATCCAAGGATTGTAACTCAACTGGTACTTAAATGCATAGTGTTGCACGAGTTCCGTGTACAGAACTGAACACCGCCTGACAAGGCCGTCTTCGCAAGCCAATTGTTTTTACAATAGATTCATCGAGCAACGTAGCGTCAGACTCATTATCCAAAAAGGCGTACGTTGTCACCGACACTTCTTGGCCAACCAACCTTACCAGGACAAATCCTAGACACAAGCCGTTTTAATTGTACGTAGCTCTGTACATGGACGGTATTGCCTCTTTAATTTGTTCAGACTTGTCCTCACAAACCAATTTATAACGGCGTCGACCACAGTCTGGTATCGCACACCTTATCCGTACCCTGTAAGACCTCGCTACATGGATCGCTTTGAAGCAAACAAAACAGCGTTCGATGTTCTCCAGCATTGCTTTGCGTTGGTCCAAGAATTGACTGCTAAATCAACCACAGTCAGTTATGTCGTAATTGCCCCTACAAACCGGACACTTCAAGTTCATTCCCCATAGGGTACACTAGTTCCAAAGTTGCATTTCCAGTACCTGATTCAGGAGGGTCCAGAGGACGTTGGGTTACTTGTCCTGCTTTCTAAGCGAGTGGTCAAATTATCATACTGACCAGCACTGCCTGCCAATCTTTTCTACATAAAGTTTAACAGGTTGCCAAAGGTAGGTCCTCTCCCACACTCAGTTATCGCCTCAGCAACTTCTGTTCACCTTTCCTGTAAGTGGTAAGACAATCTCCCAACTACCTTAATGAGGTTGGTTGAACAGTTTAGTTCTGCGTCGTAGTCTAGCTGTATCAACATCGCCTGACATTTCTTCATCTGGCTCGATAGTCCACCAAAGCCAACAACATCGTCGGTGGCTAACTTACGACCCATGAAGACTTCCTTACTTACCACCCGCATAACGTCATATCAGTGGCTAAACTGCTGGTACAATATTCCCATGACCTCCGTAAATCCAATCCTATTTGGCAAGAGTGCGCAGTGCTTAACTGCCTCTTTTGCCTTATCACAACAACGGTGCAACAGATATAATAGCTTCGATCACTCGTCGATCGATTTGTTTACCGGGGTACCTTCAAAATTTATTGTGAAGGTAAGGTAATTATTTGGGGATCCACCGAAACCGTCCACCTCAGTTTTCGGGAAATTGGTTCCAAGAACCAACGATCTGACGGCCCACTTTCAAGATTCAAAATCGACTAAGCTGAAGGGTTTCGTTTGTGAGGCCCACTGTGGAACGGTGAGGCTGACCTAATCCCTTGACTATGTATTAAATCTAGTCCCGACCGTCGGGATGGGTTTGGTTACCACGGGTCAACAGTGTCCCTTATGGGGTTCGAGTAACCTACGTCACAATTCTAAATACTCTGCCTCTAATATCAGCCTTTGTTCTAACAGATCATCAAAAACTTCGTTAAAACGTTTCACCAGAGCACAAATGTGCTGAACTGGCGACACAGCGGTGGATTCAAGCGCACGTTCCATCACCTGAGTGGAGCCAACACAGTCCCTATTGCAACTTCTCGGTCCGATCGCTGTTTGGCCCATGGGGCTTTAAACAAAAGCGATCATGTTATCAATTGTGTAGTCCATCGGTATGGTGTTTCAAAGCCAAAACGAGTTTGAAACGGCCACAAGGGCGTGAAACGAGATTTTTCAAATTTTCTGTGGAACGTTTAACTGCATATTTCAGGACAAATATAAAGAATTCCTCGAGTAAAATGATTGTGTTGCAATGAGAAAAATTGGTTATATCTAAAAATGGTTCATATTTGCACCATTGTTTCGAAAAATATTCTGCCCATCTTTCGATCACGTAATCATGTTGGCCTTTGTAGTCGATTCCGTGTTCGACAAATGCTTCCATCGAAATTTTCATGATGGAATACGTAATTTCACTTTTCAGAATCTGTAATTTCCGACCACATTGCGTTTACATTGCATTTCACTAAATAGTTGAGTGAATTCCAATGGATATTATGTCACCACATTTGTGGGTTAGTTATATATCTGAATTATATCTTCAGTCTGTTTCCCTCTCAGTATTTCAGGTAAAAGAAGGTCGTAGAAATGTCATTCATGACAGCGATTGCAGCTGGCTTTATCACGTGGTTGTTTATATCTACGATCCATATCGGACAGTGAAAACCAGGGTAATATGCATCATTCTATCATGAGCAGCCCACATATTGTTCAGTTTATGGCTTTCTGACCATGTTTGAGTGTGATTTGTCACTTGTTGGTCACTCGGTGTAAATTTGTTTATCCACGAACTGAGAAAATTCGTCCCCACCGTTTGCATTCCCTATTTTTCCCCACTAACTTGGCA